>JARHVA010001900.1:640000-822500 GCA_037957365.1 Torreya grandis | reverse complement strand
ATAAACTTTCTATGTAACATAGTCCACCTTGTCTTAAAGTAAATATTCAACTAAAACCACAAGTTGAATTACTAAATAAAGGTAAAGAATCAGTTTTCAAATCATACCCTACAATAATTAAAGCACCTTATGGTAAGAAGCATCCCATTCAATTTGATTCATTTAGAGATAGACCTTGTGACATTATTAAAACATTATTGGATAGGATGATGATTACCATTCCTCATAATAATTATAATCTACTGCATCTATTAGATATAATCATAAATATACCTTATTGTAACTATCACCACATTAAGGGTCATTGAGATAATGATTTTTTTCACTTAGAGACATGATTATGAAGTATGTTGGCACAACTATTATTAATTTTATAAGGGTAAATTCAAGTCTCCTTCTTCTCATTCTACTAGATCACATTTTACCATTACTAAGTTATATTAGGATGTTCCTATTAAGGAACTAATAGTCACTCATCATGTACCTAAAAATGCATCTAGAGAACATAGTTTTGAGAGATTAGTAGTAGCACTAGTTCAACAATAGTGGAATCTAATGAAAAAATCTAAACAAACATATATAAATGTTTTAATACAAGGAAATAATATTTAATCAACATTAATAGTATGAAAAATGATAAATATTTTTTTGATAGATGTTACTCAAATTCTTCCTACAACTATTCACAACACAATAGAGGGAGAAATAAATTAGCCTGAGGTCCCCTTTCATGACTACGTAGGTAACACTTAGTTACATAGAGGATTTTTAGGCCAACTTGGTTATTTCCCTAACCCTGAATGTACTTTTTCTATTTTATTTCCATTTAGATTTATTTGTAGAACCTTTCTAAGGATTTTTAAATTAATGAAAGGTAGAATACATATCATGACATGTGATCGAATATATCCATTGGGATAGAAACCATCTATAGTTAGTGTCAAACAATTTTATAATATGCACATTTATTCCATAGTCAACTTAGATAAGACCATGCCATCAGTATAAAGGCACGGTCCATATTTGTCAAAATCTATTGGCCACATCCAAATCAGTAAGATAATCACACATGGATCAAAGGATATCTCAACTAGTATCATAGTCAACCTTAATCACCTATAGTACATTGAACTCAGGGTATAGATAAGTACTAAATAATTTTTTTTTCTCTTTGATTAAAACTCTAGATATTCCATATGCTTCCAAAAATATATTTGTGTGTGAATGTTTATTTACTTTTATTCCATTGTTTATCTAAATTAGACTATATTTATTCCTATAATTGTGAATGTTGATCAAAGTTGTTGGTGAACCCATTTTATTTTTTTAATATTGAATCCCTATTTTATCTTAGGTTTTCATTCTAATACTTTTTCATAGGGTTTTCAAATAAAATTTTGATCTCCTTCTCATGTTAGATTACTTGCTAGCATTCATGTGTGTCTGTGTGTGTTTCCTCTTTTTATCATTCTATTATTTGGAAAACATATACTGGATAAAAATAATATATTTATTCTCATCATGGTAATGAATTCTCAGGCATCCCTTATAATTATAATAAAGAATGGACTAATTATCAATATTGTGTGTTAAATGCTAATGAAGAGTGTGACTATGTGTGTAATGATGATAATGACTATTTTTTAGTGAAGAATCATATTTAAAATATGATCAATATACTAAAGATATTAATGTATATTAATTTTCTTCTCCTACCTCTTTTATTATTTATCTTAAAATCCATGTGAACTAAATTAACAATATAGTTCCAAATGAACATTTTATTTGATAATGTTCCTTTTGATAATACTCCTAGATTATCAAATACTTTTTATATGTCTCTTTTCCACATTTCACTATATTAAAAAAAAATTAAGACTCTATTTCATAATGAAAATGAAAATTTTGCATCTCATGAGTCGCATCATATTTACATTATTGTTATTTTTACATATGATGCTGCTTTGAATACAATAAAAAGTGTGAAATACATCTCATACTCCTTATTCTTGTGAGAATGGAAATGATACTATTTATAATATTGATGATGTTTTTAATAAATTATAAAACATAAATATATATAATATCCCTTCTCCTTGTCAACATGAAAATATTTATATTTTGAATGTTTACACCAAAAAATAAATTGCATTCCTTTTACACGTGATGTTAGCTTGAATATAGTAAAATATAAATGAACCTTTTATTCCCTATTCTTTTGAAAATTAAAGTTTTTTTATTTCAATCCTTGATTCTACAAGTGAAAAAGATAATGATCATGATAAAAATTATAATGATGATGATTATTATGTGTATAGTTAAGAGGAAAATATTTTTAATGACCCTATATATATTCTTATTTACCCTCCCATCATGTTTATGATGATTGTATGTCAAATGGTAAATCCAATGATTTATTGATTACTAATAATTTTCTTGCATATAGTGATGATATTCTTTATTCCCATTTGAAAGATAAAATATGTGAACATGTTGATTATATTGATGAAAATAATAGTGATATGTCTTCTATTTCCATAGAATATATATGACATTACAAACTAATGAAATAATAAAAACCAATGAATCTCCCAAGACTACCATTTTTAAATAAGAATTTGTTCCTAGGCCCTCTTGTCATATTTAAAATAGTGTACCAATGGCTAAGATTAATAATAAAATTCAATTATTGAATGATCCCCTTAAATATCTTAATATGTCTTCAAAAGATATTATTTCTCTAATATATGATGTCAATGATTTACAACATAAAGTACATAAACTCACCTTGGAAATTAAAACATCTCACTCTTGAGTTGATTAAAATGATATATATGGTAACCCTAAAGTGCACAATATCTTATACGCAACATTACCATGTGAGTTTAATATACCAACATTTTTAAGTTCAATAGAAGTGGGGATCATTATTTACCCCTCATATATTATATAATATATATGAAAGGTTGTAATGGTGGTAGGATATGGTTACAATTATTTACAAAGAGTTTATAGGTTGATGCATTGAATTGGTTTCATCATTCACTACCTAGTGGATCTTTACATACATATGTTGAGTAGAGGAAGTCTTCATTATGCACTTTATTCATAAAAAGGGACCCAAAGTTACATATGAGATATTACCATCCCTAACATCATGGAAATTCAAAGCCATATTTTGATTACATATTATGATCTAAGACATGTATTAAATATTTAATTTATCAAACAATAGATTTGAAGACACAATACATATTTTGTATGGGTCTCAATTTGAGACTATTGCATTAGAGGATAAATTGGGACTTGTGAAGAAAGATAAAGAGGCACATTTTGATATTGAGTTATTACCACCATATTCATATAAACTTTCTATGTAACATAGTCCACCTTGTCTTAAAGTAAATATTCAACTAAAACCACAAGTTGAATTACTAAATAAAGGTAAAGAATCAGTTTTCAAATCATACCCTACAATAATTAAAGCACCTTATGGTAAGAAGCATCCCATTCAATTTGATTCATTTAGAGATATACCTTGTGACATTATTAAAACATTATTGGATAGGATGATGATTACCATTCCTCATAATAATTATAATCTACTGCATCTATTAGATATAATCATAAATATACCTTATTGTAACTATCACCACATTAAGGGTCATTGAGATAATGATTTTTTTCACTTAGAGACATGATTATGAAGTATGTTGGCACAGCTATTATTAATTTGATAAGGGTAAATTCAAGTCTCCTTCTTCTCATTCTACTAGATCACATTTTACCATTACTAAGTTATATTAGGATGTTCCTATTAAGGAACTAATAGTCACTCATCATGTACCTAAAAATGCATCTAGAGAACATAGTTTTGAGAGATCAGTAGTAGCACTAGTTCAACAATAGTGGAATCTAATGTAAAAATCTAAACAAACATATATAAATGTTTTAATACAAGGAAATAATATTTAATCAACATTAATAGTATGAAAAATGATAAATATTTTTTTGATAGATGTTACTCAAATTCTTCCTACAACTATTCACAACACAATAATGCCACAAACAAAATACAATGATTTAGATATGCAAAATGATTACTATAGTTCAAAATTATTATTCCCTTCATGTTGGTCATATGATTATATAGGGTATAGATATTTATTTACACAATTTTTATATGTACATTATAAATATATGTTAAAATATAAAAACTTATCGCATACAATAAAATTACAGTAAACATTTTTTTTAAAGTACATGTGAGAAATCCATAAGATAAGAAAAAATTTAAATACTAAATAAACTCATATATATATATATATATATATATATATATATATATATATATATATATATATATCTAACAACATTAAACATAATAAAATTTTAGCACATATAATAACTGTCACTTGATAATATGAGCCTAGTTAACCTGACCCTTTACATTCATCTCAACATTTTTTATATATCCTAATAATGGATCTCTAGATGTAGAAACTTTAGGATATACCACATCCTTGATCTCAATGTCTCCTTTCACTCCTAATCCTCATAAATAACTAACCATACTTTAAGATCGACATGCTCTTTGTAGGTGAATGTACTCATCTGATAATTTCATACCTAATATAAGATATAGATCTAGAGAGGCCATAGGTGATATCTCTAACTTTGATATTAGCTCATACCTCTCTCTAGCAGTCCAAACATACATAGTAGTAGTAATCTAGATCGATAAAATAATGTAGGATGTACACCTATAATCACATGTTCAATAAATTTTCCTTCCTTAACATCACCAATAACTATTGAGGAAACTCATACAGTGTTGACTCAATATTCATATTGCATTACTCCCCATCCATTATCTAGATAAAAGTAATAAAAACATTATTTATTATTCAACCACTTGCATTTAAATTAAAATGAATCTACATAAAACATTTTCCTTAATTACACTATTAGCTACATGATGTGGTGCATTTGTTGTGATGTCTTCAATGGTATCTCCTACATCAAGAAACAACCTCAACCATCTATAATTATCCTACCACACAACATAAACATCAATATACCCTACATCATCCATGTTGGGGATCTCTATCACCAAATCCCTTTCATCTATAGGTATGGGAGTGATATCCACCTCATATTTCCTACCTCTATCTCTCAGCCTCATTTCCTTTTTAACACTCAACACCCATACCCATGATAATAGTGGCACATCCTATTGATTCCCAAACTACCAAGTAACATTCTCAATTTAAATATCTCATATACATTGGTCCACATATCATGAAACCAAGAACTAACCCAAATCTAGTGAAATTTTAAGCCATCCTCAGGCCACCCAAAAAAACCTATATAAGGGCTCCATATGATTGAATCTAAGGTAAACTAATATAATAATATCCCACATTTCATGGTAGTATTATCTTTTATCTAACCTATACTAACCTATCTTTATGTGCATATCTGAAGATATACCTAATCAACACAAGGCATCTTGATAGGTTGAGTAAAAACAATATGCTCATACACCCAATAATGTAAAATTATGTTATAACCAATCCTCCATTGAAATCCTCATGAGTAAACCTATAAAAATCATGAAATAAATGTTTTAACATAATATGGACCCAATAATAAATCATGTTATACTCCTCAATATGCTAGATAATCACATGCATCCTATTAGAAATATAGACTCTATCACTATCCACTACTATAAGAATGCCAAAATCCAAAAAATTATATACATGTGAAACATCAAATAGAACAATACCATGCTTGAATATCTAATACAATGTCAACATCCATGAACTCTCCTTTTAAATTACCTAAGGTAAAACTCATTATGGCATCACCCCATAACACCGTTTAGCATAACCCTAGTTATAGTGATTGACAATATGAGAATCTGCCATATATCCTCAAGTGTCATTGTCATCTCTCTAGTGGGTAACTAGAAAGTACATGTGTCAACATCTAGTCTATATTCCAATGTAATAATCATGTGTACATCTTAAGGAATCATATCTAAACATCTGACATAACTAAAACCTTCCCTATTGATAATAGTCCTCTCATCATTAGAAAGAGGAAATTCCTGCACTATTTCCATAATCTAACCCCATCAAAACTCTCTAAAATGAATGTCCTTCTACACTAGATGAAAAAACAAAAAAATTACATTATAAATGACAACATATAATTATATAATTAATAACATCAAATATAGATTAATTTATTTTCAAATATGAGATAAATTAAACATTGTTACTAATTATATTATGATAGTGGAGGATAAAATTGTGCAAGGTCAGGACATCCCCAACCCATAAAAGATGGATTCATGCTCAAAAATTAAAAAATGTAAAATAAAATTAAAAATTAAAACCTAACCTGATAAAAAATGTTTAGAAAATACTAAAATTCAATTTTGGTACTCACTAGGCCGATATCCTCCTCCACCTGAGTCAAGGCCTCAACCTCCTCAAATTGACTACATGAAATAACTCCCTTTTGAGAAATTTGTATTGCTCATAGCTCAAAATTATCAATAGTTTAAATTTTCATATGAATATTAATTTTAAAAATTAAAAATTACACACACACACACACACACACACACACACACACACACACATATGCCATAATAATAAACTCCATGTGTAACATAATCAAAATGTATGGTCTCCCGAATTGAATGAATTGTATATAGTTCACCGTAATTCTTTTTTAAACCCTTTTTATTCCATGTGGAAGATGATCAGGGAATTTTTCATATCCCATATTATTCAATCTCACCCTTAATTTTTAAATACACTAATAGTTCATAATTTGATTTTACATGTCAATTTATTCATTGTTGTCACCACCCATATGAATTTTAAACTAAATAAAATCTTTTACTCCAAACTAAATTTGATAATAAATGTTGTAAAATCATGAACTAAACTAATAACCAAAGATACCACAACTATTGCTTGTGGTTTGATTTATTTACACTAGTTTTATTCCTCTCACCAAAATAGGGGCATATATAGGCACCATTTATACAAACTTAATACACACAAGGAAGTTGACTCAATACATACCACACATCAGATTTGGACTCAAATTATACTACATATTACTCAATGTATTTTAGTTATGGATTAAACTATGCGTAAATTATGTAGATTTTATTCATTACAATATAGTTTCACACAAGCTATACATAAATGATACATATTATACTCATCTTATACATAGTTTTTTCATAGCATGACACATTGTATATATAGGCAGACATAATTACTCAAAATGTGCTCAATGGATTTTATATTTTACACATGTTTTTTGTACTTAGATAGCTTATACCCTATAAACATTAATGCCTTATGTTATTATTTAAAATAATGCAATATTGTCAATATTTTCATATAAATGGTTATTTTAGACTATCATAGCTATTACAGTGTTTTATTAAGATAAATATTAGATAGTTTACTCATATTTGGTAGATGTTTATATAAATCACTAGGAAAAAGAGTATGTGCATAACATATGTTGACATTGGGCACAGTTCGGATCACTTTTTATGTATATTATGATAATTTTAGCATGTTCACAACAAATGTCTACATAAATATAGAATTATTTCTTAAAATTAATATTTCTTTCTTAGATTGTATGACTCAATATATTCAATTTCTATATTGGGGGCATGTGTGTGGCACATGGGCTCATGTCTCAGCTTTTATTGTACCATTTTTATATAAATAATTATTATTCATTTCATTATTTATTTTATATACACCATATTAAATTTCAAATTGTATATACACTAGGTATCTCACCATATTTCACTAAAATTAAGCTAATAACTATTTGCAATGGTTGATTCAATTTTTGCACTAGCATTTACACCAGTACCTAGTATATTGAGTTGTGTTGGGATGAATCTAAATAATATTTTGAATTATAGGCACACCTCTAAGTAGTAAATATTAGGGTAAAAATAAAATTAGATCTCCATACCACATTGATTTACTCATGATCATACATGGACTCCATATTAAAGGTCATCTCCAAAAGTATCACTCTAAATATTGTTTAATTCTCTATCTAAGAAGATAAAAATATTAGATAACATATTTTATCTACTTGATTTGATCATGTTGGACCCATATCAGCTCCATTAACAAGTAATAATATCTGACATAGGTAAGCTCAGGTATCACTTTCTTCATTTTACTCTAGTCCTTTAACTCTATTGCATTACTAGAATAAAAGGTGGGAAAATGTAGACACCCAAATTTGGTCAAGCAAACACAAGTACTATGTCTTTTGGTGAATTTTATATTTATAGGCTCTTAATTATGAACTAAGACTCTATTCATCCATATTGTTTTAGTCCTATGTCCTCTTCCTTTTCTTACTCTTACACTAGTTTTCATTAATTTTATAAGCATTATCCTTCCATTATATTCTCAAGTGTGTCACAAATATCTTTAGTCCCTTTTCCACTTTTACATTAATATATTATCATTTTCAAAAAAGACCACTTATTTTGGGCAAGCACACTCTATATGGTTATCTTAAAACTACAATATTATCCCAACATATTTTTTGGTCTTTATTTTGGGTTATGTTTTATTTGGGTCTCTCTTTATGATTATTTATCCCTTTTGAGTCATTTTAGCATGACAATGAGTTTTAAAAATTAAAATTAAGAGTATTATATTTATATAGTCTCCTAGAGGCATTCTACATCTAGCACTTATCTACCTAGCAAGAACAAAAAATATGAAAATATAATACAATAAGGTCAGTACTTACATTCAATATATCTGATGTTTATATTGCTACATCTACATTACATGCATGGACCAAGAGGAGGGCCTAGGAAAATATAATTTAGATTCATAATACATATGATCTAGTCACACACATAATAGGGGATAACTATATCAACCTAAGCTCCCCTTTCCAAACTATGTATTGAGGTCCCCTTTTAGGACTATGTAGGCAATGTGTAGTTATAGAGGGGTTTTTGAGTCTAGCTTGACTATTCCCCTAACCCTAATTCCCCCTTTTCTATTTGATTTACATTTAATTTTTTGTGTAAGACCTTATTATGGATTTTGAAAAGAAGAAAAGGTAGAATATAGATCATGGCATGTGATCAGATGTATCCAATAGGCTATAAATCATCTACAGGTAGTTGCATATAGTTTTATAATTAGAAATTTTATTCCACAATCAACTTAGACAAGACTACACCATCAAGAAAAAGCTATAGGTTGTAGTTGTCAAAATCCATCTATTGTATGTAAATTAGTAAAACAATCATACCTATATATCTAGGTACATCTCAACTAGTATCACAGTCAACCTTAATCACCTATAGGCTAGTGTACTAAAGTCACAAATAAGTAGTGAACCATTCTTCATCTCTTTGATTAAATCCCTAGATCCATATGCTTCAAAAAATATATTTGTGTCTGAATTATTATTTACTTAATATCTATTTTACTCAAATTTTTATCTAAATTAGACTATATTTAATCCTGCGATCATAAATTTTAATAAAATAATACCCTATATTGCATCTTAAATAAGTTAGAAGTTCTTAAATCCACTTTAAAGCTAGTTCATGGAGGAGAAAAAGTGTTACCTGTTGGCTTTGGATGAGACAATTTATGGTATCATCATCTCCCCATTACCTAAAATATTGTAGGTCCTCTTATATATTTCCTCTCTTTGAATATTTAGGGTCTCTAAGAGTTTACTGCAAATGTATTCTTCTATAAAATTTCTATAACTATCTTTGTTGGTATAGGTTATACTTTATTTTCTTCTACTTTAGCCTTCCATCTCTCAAATTATTGTAAGGGTTATTCCCCATGCATTTTCCATGAATGGATAGGTATAAAAATAAATTGAAACATGTATCTCATCCCAACTCATTCAATCTAAAGTAGAGCTATTATTTCAACAACAGTCTTTTCCCTCTTGATTGCCCAGCTTAGATTGTTTGGGGAAATTATTCCTTTTTAGTGAAGGCTTTAGGGATCCCTTATCATTTCCTACTACAAGATAAAAAATACTAAATTGAAGGTGTTCATAATATATGATTTTAGTTAATTTAAGAATTTTGTCAAATTTTTAATATATTTGTATCTCAACCTAGGGATGTAGACCTAATGTCTAAAAGCTTTGAAAAATGGTCTGGAGTTGGATACTCATGTCTCATCATAAGGCCTACACTTGGTTATTAAGCATAAAATTATTTCATCCTATCATCTCATTCTTATTGGTTATGTAATAGTGAAATATAAGATATGATTTGGATTTATCCCTTAAATATATTATTCATAAAGTTTGTTATGTGGCCAAAGAAGAACTTATGTACAAATAATTCATATGGTGAATTCTAAAGTTGAGTGTTGTTATTCACATATGCTTCCATATATATATTTTTTATCATCAAATTCATATGGTTTCCTGCATGATATCTAGAATAATTTCCATTTTAAGAACTATTATCTTAATAATAGAGAATATAATTTGGAAGGCTTATTACATGTAAGGAGAGCTTCCCCAATTTAAAAAGTTAAAATTAGTATGCCTACCAGCAACTCATTTTATTTTTTTTATCATTAAGCTCTTATTTCAAGTTTTTATTTTGTTCATAAACATTTATCATTACATAACATCTATTTATCCATTATTTCAACCCTTTTATCATTATTAATTTTGGAAAGACAAAATTAGTTTGCACCATCATATCTTCTTTTTCTAAATTGATACTAGTTGTTTGTTCCACATTTTGTAACTCCTCAAATTTTGCTCTTGCCTCTGTAATCTCTTGCTAAAAATTAATAATGGATTTTTGAATTTTTTTTATACAAATCATATGGTAATTTACTTTTATTTAAGATTATTTTCTAAATATTTTATCTTGAACTCTTTCTCTTGATAAGACATTAATACCTCTTACCTAGTTTTCCCTAATTACCCATTCAATTGTTTAATTTTATCCTCATGTGAAATAGATTTTAGTTTTTATTCTTTTATTTATTTTTGCATGAAAAGGATAGTATTATATTTCAATTGGGAGTGTTTTAGAAAATCTATGTATTTGCAAGGAAAAATCAATTTTAGACAAAGCTAATACCTGGAGGGTATGTGCCTCTTCTTAAATAGGATGTTTGGTTTTCCATTATTCTTCTAGTTTCATGGGTAATTTTCATTTCTCAAAATTTATTTATTATATAAAAGTTACTTCAAGTGGTTCAAGTTCATCATTGGGTCCTTCTTCAGGGGTAATTATGGGTGAAGTTTATATAGAGATAACTCTAGTTTGATACATGGTTTACATAATCTCAACTATATTTAATTCTTCATTAGATTCATAATGTGGTGAGAGGAAAATTATTCTTATTATACTTTTCATAGGGAGAGGAGTCTTTGTGATTTTAGTATTTTTTTAATTCTAGAGTCAAATCTAAGAATTTGCAAACTCATAGTTCTAACTCTAGACTACAACTCTAGGTTGGGCTTCCTTTTAGGTCTACTTTTTGGAGTTATTTTTATTTCTAAATTTATTTTAACCCTTCTTTCAAAGTTAGTGGCTTGTGAAATAGGTTATGGTTTTAATTCATGCCCCTTATTCTTATTCTTATCTTCCAAAATTTAATGTTATTTTTATTCCACTTTTGGCTTATTAAGGAAGTGATTCTTTCATATTAATTGAGTTAGACCATTATTTTTAAGGGAACCTATCACTTTTATAATATTCTCAGCTATAGAAAACAAGTAAGAATACATAAAACTAGGAAAATTAACTTTGTATCTAGAACTTTTTACACCATATCTACTATGATTTAGCATATCATTCTATCCCTAATACAATTACATATTGACCATCACATGTGAAATATCTCATCACCCACATAATTAATATTTTCAATGGATCCATATGGCTATCTCTAACAATCCCTTTAGTTCTCCCCTTTTTGTTATGAATTACTTCAAGGGATGGGTCCACATATTTACATAAAATCTTAATTAATTTACCATAAGGGTTTATAGAGTTATAAAATTCTTCCCCCTCCTTGGGATAATATAAATTTCACTTAAATTTTTTTGAATATAACTTGGCTCATATTTATTCTTTATACCCATATGATCCTAGGTTTGTCATCAAAATAAACACTTTAATTTTCATAAGTCATAAATGAATAACACAGAGAAACAATTTTAATTTTTAGGATGGAAGATAATGAAACAATGGTCTAAATTTGAGATAATGAATAAATGGTATACATTTGAGAGAATTTAGACTTTGATTGAAATGAATTTGGAGTATAATCATCATGGTTATATTAGATTCACATTGTATACTTTATATTTAGTTAAACAAACATCACCATCACTTCATTATGTGAAAATTAAATTCACTTTTTTCCTTTTTAATATTTTTAAATGATTAACTAATTTATCAAGTGATTACCATCATTTATTAATTTCCCTTTCTAGCATGCCATGTGATATTATCCATTTATATTTCCACACTCTTTTAGTAACTAGTTTGAAAGTGGGCTTATTGAATTTTAAGGAAACTTGTAATTATAAAAGAATAAAATAATAGAGTATATACATGAACTCTTCTTGATTGTCCATGTGTCCACCATACCCTAATTTCCAATCATTTCTTTAGTTAATCCTAGCTTATTTCTACAAATAAGTTTTGGTCATAAAGAATACTCATTTCAACAAAAAGGATCTACCATTTACAGTTTTCAACTCCTCCTTTCTTATTTTTTATAATATATGGGTAAAGTAACAAAAATTTATAGTTTTCATCCCTTTCCCTTTATTCAAAAACTTCAATCTCCACTCAGGACCTACTGTGATGAAGGAGGAGACCTACTTCACATAATATAACTCTAGGTGTGACAAAATTTGGTTGGTGATTTTTTTTTGGTAACTAGTCATTTATATAGGTGTAAGCTATGACCATTCACAAAAAATGTTCTATAATCCCCATCATTTGTGATAAAATTAATATACCCATTATATAATATCCCTTCTATATGATAAGGTTACAACTAGCAATTTCAAATCTTCTCTTTGAAATACTTATACTTGGAATCAAACAAAATATCACATTCCCCAAATTGGAACTTCCTTTCTTGGATATAATGATCGTATAATTTATTGAATTGTTTTTATATCAAATTATGTATGATGCAATGCTTCCATCCTCTTTTATTATAATTCATTTAGTTGTAATATCATATCATGTTGTGCTTATGACAAATCAATTCCCACTTCCACTAATATACTTAAAGTATGTATTCAAATTCAATGGAAATTATTGAACTTTTATCATATATAAACTCATATGGAGTGAAATTAGTGTCCAATTTCTAGGTTGTATTATAATCCCATACTACTTCTAGTAGTTTTTGTACCCAATATTTCTTGGTTTTTACTATTTTTTTTGTTAGAATATTTTATAAATATTTATTGGTGATTCTAACTTGAATTTTTTATTGAATATTGTAGGGAGATATTTCCTTTATATTATCTTATATTGATCAATGAATGATTTAACGCATTAGATGTGAATTATGGATTTTTAACTACTAGACGTGTACCCTTGTGAAGGTAGTTTTAAGCCTTATAATCTCAAGTAACATGGAGACAATCCTAGGTTATGGGTGGTCTAATGGATTTATTTAATATCTATAATATAAGGTATATCTCCCCTTGATATATTAGTTAGGATATCTACTCTACACTACCATCTTGTAAATAAAAAGAGAAGGTAAACTGAAAGGAAAACCTATATAACTGAGATGATACAACAAAATGTGTCCCTAACTTATCTAATATGCACTAATAAGGATAAATAATAACATGGACCTGATTTAAATTCTCAAATAAGAGTCTCCAAACATCATATTTCACATAGAGTCTTGGCTTGATGCATGATCTAAGGTAGCTGATCAATAGGTCTCTCAAAGACACTAAGAAAAGATTACACTTACCATACATACAATATGATTTATGCACATTATGAAACCTATAATTTTGAACTAACACTTGAAAATAGGTAAATAAGAGAGTAAAATATGAAATAAATCATACACTATCACAGTCATTCATCCACTAACCATGAAAATACACTAGTCACAAGCTTTGAGGAGGCATGAATTCAATCTTATTCTTTCAAAAGAGGTAAGTACAAGTGTTTTTATAAGAAATGAATTAACACAAATAATGTTAAGTGTTATTCTCAAATTCCAAAATCAGACTTACCTATATATAAAAATGAGAAAAGATAGAGAAAGAGATAAGAGCCAAGAAACTAAGAATGTATCATTTACTTATTCATTCTCCAGTTTCTAGGTAGTATTTCCTTGAATATCTCTCATCCACCCTTTGAAAAATTGTGTAGTGGTAAATTATGAATTTTTTTGAAATTTTTAATAATTCATGGCATTTATTTCTAATGTTTGACCAATACAAGTGCCTACATTTTTGCTTGCACACACTATATACTTAGTGAATAGGTCACCTCCTTAAAAATAGGCCTTAAAATATTAGTAAAGTATTAATTAATCTCTAAATTAAAACATTATTCAATTATTTATGATCTATATCCATCATTATTGGGATATTAGAAGGATTATTCAAATTCTTTGTCCTCTTTGACTAGGTGTTGGAAGAAAGGAAGGTCTTGTTAGGAGTCCTTGAGACCTTTTCAACCCTTGAATCATTATCCCAAAAACTTCATGACTTATTCAAACTTTATTAGATGTATGAGGGAGATTGAAAAATCAATAAATCATTTTTAAATGTTTATATGCATCAATTTAGTACTTTGATCATTTGGCTCCTTTATGAGCAAAGTGGCATAGGAGAGAGAAAATGAGTTTGCATTGAACTAGGAAAAATCCCTCCATAGGAGGATTTTAAATATGAATTTAGACCTAAAAAAAGTAATTTTTAACTAGAAAGTATCCCAAAATATGCATTTTTTCTCCTATAGCATGCTTTTCCACTCATTTCTTATAGCTATAAAAACCTATAAATATCCTTGTCTAAGAGAATGTACATATAATATTGATAAAATAAGAAACATTTTGAGTACCCTCTATCCCCTTATATATTATTATAAAATTTCATGAGATAATTCCAAGTGTAATTACTCATTTTATATCATTTCCCTCTCCAATTAGCCCTAATTAGGCCTCCTAGGCCTAGAAAGAGAAATTTGGTCCAAATGACCACCCACATGTGTAAACCTAGCCAAAAGTATTTGATTAAATTTACCTAGACTAATACCATTATCCATGCCAAATTTAATGTTTTGGGACAATGTATAAGTATGCAAACCATGAAATGGCTTTTGGCAAGGTTCTCCTTTTAAGGCATTTTCAGACTGTCTTGAAAAATATGATTTGTTTGAACACTTTTGGGTCAGATTGTATCTATTTTTAGACTTGTATAGTTATAATAATTCTTAAATAACCTATAATAATTATTTTAATTCTTCCACACACTTCAACACACCCTTTTTGTCTCAAAAACTTGTAAAAGTATAGTTTTTCTCAAATCTATAGAGGTGTAGGTACAAAAAAATGTCATGTGGAGGATATTTAGAGAGTATATAATACATTTTTGTAATTTACATGGTAAAAAACTTGAATTTTGATACATATTATCCACTTCCTTCTCCATCAACCTCCTAAAAGGGTTTTTTGAAGGTTTAGAGTTGTTTTGGGTCTTAACAATTATTCATAAAGAACATGGGCCTAATCCAGAAACTAATGCCACTAAGTTTGAGTATAAATAGTCCCATAATATGACCTAATATATTATACTCACATTAAACTTATATGTACCATTTTAAGCATAAGAAAGTGGCCATTCCTTGGTTGTCAAGCTTGTTTAAGAGATTGAGAAGGTTGTACTTGCCTGAGGAGGTGTGAGAGAGTTTGGTTTTGGCTCTAAATAGTTATTTGGGGTCTATGCCACATTTTATATCATGATAAAATACATATCATCATCATTTATTCCCCCAAAATCCTTTGTAACCCATTGGATAAGCTTAGGGTTTCTTGATAAAATGGTGTTATTGACCCTAACTATATTACTTTCTTGTATTTTGTCTAAAATGAGAACTTATTCTAAGATTTGTGACCTTCATTAACATGAAACACAATCCCCTAGTCCCCATGACAAATTTTATTGGTCCTAAAAACACCATTTAGTCTCTTAGGTACTATTTCTCAATTAGTCTTGAAGGTGGTTAGACCAGCTGTAGGTGGAGATTTGAAGTTTCATTGATCTTCTTAGAGAAAATAGAGGTGATGAAATCCATGATTAGGTTTGAATAAAACTATGAGTGTTCCATACCACATTTTCACCCTTATTTTCACCTTCAAACTATCATTCTTCATCTATACTTAGACTAACATGTGTGTGTGTCCATTTAGGCCTCTTTGTTATCGGTACTAATTTTAGGTGTCTAAGCCTAGAATGAAAGATTTTAAATGAGAAAAAGAGTGAGGAATTTTATAATGTTTCAAAAATACTTCCATTTCACTCCTTGACCCCTTATCTATTACTCACTATTATGTACCTCCCTTTATTAATTCATATTAAACCAACTCTATCTCATGATCTGTTAGGTCCGAGTGTAGGTGATGTTTAGGTTGAATGAGAGGTGAGATCTTCCATGTAGGTGCTTTGAGTCTTTTTTATGTCCTATATTCCTTGAGACTATGTTCTTGATCTCCATGGAATATTTCTCTCGTCATTATCCTTTTATCTCTAACTCTATCTTCATACTACTGCTTGAGTCAAAATAGGATGGTTGTAAGTGATCATGTGATGTTTAATGATGTGAGATGCCTAATATAGGTTCATTTAAACTTTATATGTCATTTACACCTTGATAATTTTCTCTTTATCTTCCCATACTATCATGTATAATGTATAAGTTTATATGTTATTATCCCTTTACTTACCTTGCCTTACTTTCATAAGCCTAACTATCTAGGCCTACTTAGACCCTACTATAAGTGGTCATTTAGGAAGTATTTATCACAATCTTGTAATGCATATTTTTTATTAATATTTCCTTAGTTATTTTATATCCTTCATAAATTATCCACATACCTACTAACTATAGTGGGATCCAACCTCACCTTCACCTCACTATATGAGCCAAAAGAGGATGGTTGTAGGTATCTTTCAATTATTGAATAGGACAGTGGATGAAGTGGAGATATGGAATTATTTTGTGATTACTATAACTTGGAATTAAAGTTACATCACTATCCATTTTAATATCATTCACTTTTATCCCTCATTTAAGACCAAAACCTTGACTTTCTTCTAAAACTTAGTCATCAAGAGAGTTTGTGGACCCTATTGTACAGACTAAGATCATCATGTTGGAGTATGTAAATTAGGTAACTTTATTAATCATATGATAATACTAATTTAATTTTAATTTTTTAATTAATCCTCCCTTAGACCCTTCCACTATTTTATTACCTCCATGTTCAACATGATACCTTTTGAAGTATATTCATGGGTGACTATTATAGGTGGTGATTTCTCCCTATGTACAGACTGAGGAGGGATGAGAGATTGGTCTCAAGAGATAAAATTGATATCAATAACCTAATTTATCCTTAATTTTCAAAAATAACTTGAATAATAATAAAATTTACATTAGGAGTTTTTAATATAAATGAAAACAAGAAATGATCCATTACCTTAAAAAATGCAAAAATACCTTAACTTCTCTGAATAAAGGAATTTGTAATGTTATTTATTCATAAAATTTATATCTATATGAATTAATTAATTAATTTTTTCCATTTTATATTGATTTTTTTGAAATGACACCAATTTATGTTATATTAACCTTTAGTTGAGATTCTAAAACAAATCAATACTTCTTCTGACCCCTACTGCATCATGATTGCTATAGGAAGTCATTTCTTTTTGTGAAACTTATCATCATTTATCCTATTAAGGATTACATGATCATGTTCACCTAATATCTCCATGTAATTCTCATTTTATCCTCTTGAATGAGTCAAGGAGATAAAATTACTGTTCTCATTGTTCCTACCTATTTATTATCAGTCTCCATGATCATAGCATACATGTTTGATTATTACATTTAGGTATAATAGGAATTTTTGGTATTTTGATCCTTATGAGTTTCATTATCCATTTAAAGACTTAAAAAAATTTAAATGAAAAAATATAATTTTATTTTAAAAAAATCCTGACCTTTATGACTCCTTTATTCATGTCACTTGTCATGATATTCCTCTTAACCTGCTCACCAAGGTTTGGAGATAAAGTTATGCTACTTGACCTCTAAGTGATATTTTGTACCTTAATATAGTATGGTCTCTTTAATCTCATTAAACTGACTTAAATTAATAAATTATACCTCTCTAATAACTATGATTTATAATATTATTCTAACCTCATTGAGATACTTTTCAAGCACTAAAAACTCATTAATGATAGTTGTACCTTGTTAAAGGAGATTGTATTCAAGATGGAGATATATGATTTTTTTATTGGATTAATGAGGTTTTAAATAAATTATTCATTAAATTTATAACCTTTTAATATTAATAAACTTTCTTGACAACTCAAATCATGCTCCAAAACTGATAAAATACACCATTCACAAAGATACTATAAGAAACTAGTTTTATCCTATATGTACCTTCTTGTAACGAGTTACATAATTAATACAAATTTAATAGGCACTATTTTACCCTAAAATAACCTCACTATAATCATTATTACCAATTAAATCTTTAATCAAATAAATAAAGTAAAATTTGGACCTTGTTTGGATGTATAGGCAATTTACACCCCCTACACTCTTACCGATTGTTCATAAAAATGTTGAAATTAACCTAAAAACAAATACCATAAAATTTAATTACATTATGTTCCATACCATTTCCAAATATATTATATCTTAACTCTCTCTCTATGTTGGTCATATCAAGAAAAAATCGCTAGCCTCCCTCGAGTGGCCAAAGAGGTTGATATGGGAGAAAAGTAGGTTTTATTAATTTTAGCAATTGAAACATCCTAAAAACCATGTATTTGACCTTTATGGTGATAAATTACATCTTGAAGATACTTTAAAACCAACAAACCTCTCAAAACCTATAAAAATACCTCAAAATGACTTAGTTTAGCACTGAAAATGCCATAATTACTCAGGAGACATCATTGAAATGATATAAAATGTGTTAATAAGGAATCCAAATTTATAAATAGATACACCATGATGAAACAAATTTTCCTTATGATAATATACATTCATTATCTTGTAAAACCTTCTCTAGAAGTCATAAAATGGTCAAAAATACAAACAAATGAGTCATAAAGTTAGTCCAAAAAGTCATCAACCTAATTTTGATCATATGTAAGGAATGAAATAATATTGACACATGATATGATTCCTATCAAGACACTATATACTCTTTTTACCATTTAAAATGGATTGAAAAGACCAAGAAGAGACTAAACAAGCACAAGGGCATGATGAATAAAACCTCAAACCTATCCAATCAACCTTAAACTTTGCTAATAAATGTTTCAAATGATCACACTAAGTACATTTAAAGACCAACATACTAACCAATAGGACAAAAAATAAAAAAATTTAATTTAAATGGTGAAAATTTGATTTATGAGGTCAAACTTCTCAACATTTTTGGTAACTCTATTGGGAATCATGTATGTTATGCTTATGAACCAGTAACTTTGCATCTATCTTGGAATCATAAACTCACTCTCATTCTAAAACAATCATAATTAGACCTTGACCAATGACCATAACTCTTGAGTTGATATAATATAGTTGTATTAATCCTCAAAAACAAGAAAAGAAAAGACAACAAAGCAAAGAAACTAGAATAATGAAACACATGTGCTAGCTAAGCACTTATTAAAAACAAAACATAAGAAAACTAGTGTGCTAGATATAACTTGGAGGAAAGTTAAAATAACTACAACTAACCCACAAATAATTATCCTCTAGGATCAAAAGGAAAGTTTTTTGGATTACTTACTTCATGATGTATGCAATGGTGTATGAAATAACATTTAATTAACTTCTTACTTAGCGAAGATTTTTTATTGAATGTGAATAAATTTGACATAACTTGTAATAGGTCTACATAAGCAAATAGATCTATAATGAGCACATATTGGTCTTGTACTTTATCCTATACCTTTTGTAGTTGATCTTCTTTGTCAATAGTCTCTAATATGGACATATATTAGTTTTTAAGACTAGTTTCATCATGAACTTCATATGACTAATTGAAGTAGCCTACATAAACCTTAGTATCCTCTTGAAGACTCTCAACTTGTCTATCATTGTCTCCAAAAGTGATATTTTGTTGTGCCTTGAGAAATTATGGCCAAAAGAGATCAATAGTCTTCCAATAGTACATCAAGGTCTACAAATAAGGTGAGAGTACGATAACCCATGATTAGTATTTCAAATAAATAATCATTCAGTGAGATTTCCTCTTGAAAAGGAAAACTTGTAAGACTATCACTCTCTATTTTGTTGATTGGTTTACAAAAACTTCCTCATATTGCCTTACTCAACTCATAATCACCTAGAAGAAGTGAGTAACCTAATTCCAAAGATTCATACAAGTCTTCACTATGATTTTAACTAATATAATGGAGATATAAAAAATTATTTACCTTACCTTATTCATGCTTAGTCACATCAAAAGGAAGCTCTTTAAACAATTCAACATCTCCTTCATCTTCCTTTATAATTTTTTCATCTAGTTTGAAAGATAAAATGCCTTTTCTCTCACCAAGGGGAGTACCAATAAAGATTTCTTCTTCATGCATGTTTTCCTCATCTTCACCACACTCTCCTTGAAAATCACTTGTAGCTATAACTTATTCATTTATCCAACATAGAATAGGCTCCTCTTCAAGAAGGGACATGGTGGGAGGGCAATGAATAAGCTCGTGATTTTTATTGGGGATCAAGGGATTACTTTTGAAATTTGAACTCTTGGGAATAGAATATTATTTCAGGAATGCTTGGAGAGAAAGTATGTTGAATTATCCTATGAGTGCTTCATCCTTCTCAGCAACCATTTCAACCTTATTATAGTCTTATTGTGATTCCATCTCAGGTGAAACTTGATTTCCAACCTTCTCAACTAATACCTCTTTATTGTCTTAAGAACCTTCTTGGAAGTTCTTCCAATATGTAATAACCTTAGGTTATTGAGGAAGGGGAAATGGGACTTAAATATGCACAAGGTCTTCTTTGGGATCAAACTCTGAATCTTGACTCTTTTTCTCTTATTTATCCCAAGAATTAACTTCTTCATTCCAAGGTAGGACTTTGAAACTAGTAGATTCACTTGGAGTTTGAATTTACTCTCTTGGAGGCTCCATTTGAGAAAGGTCAAATACTTCATGAGGACAAGGAACATAAGAGGGATGATATGGTAAAAAGAGGGCTATTAAAGAGTGATGGGAGGAAATTCATCCACAATACTTGGCATGGCATAACCAGGAGTCATAGCCCAAAAATGCCTCCAAGATGGAATGAGATTTTTTATTGAGGAAGGATAGGTATAGCTAGAATAAAACTTGGAATTCAATAAGTTTGACTAGGGGTAGGAAGAGATGGCTGAGGTTGTTTGGGTTGGATCTCTTGATTCTCCCACCTCACTAACTCATCTACCCACCATTGTATCATGGTTCTCAATTTACACAACTCATAAGTCATGACATACTTATTTTCCTCTCCAACTATTTTCCACCTACTTTTTGATGTAGAGGTATTTTTTATCAACACCCACTTATCTTATTTCAACTAATTCATTCTTTGACAAAGGCTCATAGTAAAAATAGCTCAATACTTCATTCAAGGTTTCTTGGTTTTATTAGGGTTTTTATGAAAATATCCCTACTTTTTTCCATCCTATTTTATCTCATAACCAATCAACATAACCTCTAAGCACAACTCTTTCATCACTCTCTACTTCTTTCCTTTGTTTTAGCTTTTTTTCAACCTTTTTCACTATTTACAATTGTACAGATATGATAGGATAGTATTTTAATAACCAATCTAATTTTAAAATAACCTATATTGAGTTATTTATCTCTAAGAATTTTCTTGGATCAATTCCACTCAAAAAAACACTTTTTAGTCCATGTCTGGGCCTAATTAGGTCTCTACACCCCTGTTTTAAACATAGTCATCTTAATCCATACATAACAATGCCATAAAAAAATAATAACTCTAAAATCTCTTATTATAATTGAAAACCCAACTGATCACCAAGTTTCATGGGTTTTTGATGATAGAATCACTCACAATGTTATTTTTAGTTTCTAAACCCTAATTCAAGGTTTTCCCTATGTCAACCTCAGAAGGATTAATTTGGTGTGTTGAGCTTCCAAGAAAATTTCATCCTTATATGATTATTGAATAGGATATTAATTAGTACTATATACCTTCTTATCATGTTTATTTCCACTTGGATGCCTCTATTTCTCAATTTACACAAGTTTTTGGTTTTGATTGTATGTGAGAATACATTCTCTTACAGGTTTTAAGTATAATTCTTCATGATATATATATATATATATATATATATATATATATATATATATATATATATATATATATATATCATTTATATTAAGGTTATATATGTGTTTTCAAATCATTTTAATATATATATATATATAAATGATTTGAAAACACATATATAACCTTAATATAAATGAAATAATATATTACCAATAGATATATGTGTATCAACCAACTTTTCATAGAATCTTTCTTACTCAGAATGCTTACTCAGTCTTCTTCTTTAACACAAAACACATGGAACACAGAGTATGGATAGTTAGTTTTCAAATTGAGAAAATTTTATTGATTTTATTGGAGGATAATTAATTTATTTTATAATCCATCATAATTTTATTCTTTCATAAGCATTTAAAAAGTTTTATATGACCTTTAATTTCTCCAACGGTTCTTGATTCCCTCTAAGAATGTTGAGAGACTCATAATCATCCTATTTCACATTACCATTATAAAAATTACTAAACATGTGATTCAAGTAGGTATTGTAGTAACATTAACCCATTATAGATACTAATAAAAAATAATACATCACTAAATCTCATTCAAACATGATCGATGACCCAAAACTTGATAAGAAAATTCAAAAATTCAAATTTGCTAAATTGGTAAGAAAATGCCAATTTCAAAATCTAACCTATCTAAGAAAAATTTGACACTTTGATAATATTATCAAGTGTATTATATGAATCATAAATCCATTAAAATAACCTAAACAAGCTACATGACCCCTATACAACTTCATCAAGCCTAAAATTGAGTAAACAAAACAAGATGAGTTCATCCTTAGAAGGATGCTCCTACATCATACTACTGAGGACCAAAAAGTATTTTCCATTAAATTTAAATTGATCCATTATAAATTATTTATCTTTAAATATTTATTATAATATCTCATTATTACTTACTTCTTATCTTCATCTCATGGCCTCATGGATCCCAAGGCTTACTAAAGGAATGTAGACCTCCTTGTTTCTTGACTAATGTTACCTTATCTCCACCTTTAAAGTTATCTTTCTTGATATAGATCTCAAAACTAATCATTTTCAAATTTTCATTTTCTTCCTTCCTCATAATACCTACACAAGAAAAAAAATTCAAATGAAAAAACTTCTTTCTTGTCCTACTTAATTTCACATGTTGTAACTCCATATTCCAAATTCTCTTTGACTGCATCTATTGCATCTTATATTACTTCTAGTTGTTACATCTTAAAATATATAGAACCATCAACTTCTTGAATTGAATTTTTATCTCTATCTTCTATTCACTCACTATCATTTTAGTCATTTTACCTTCCATGGAAAGTTCTCTCAGCATATTGATCTTCCCAAAAAACTCTTCTAAATACCCTACACTACTTATCATTGAAAATTGACTAGACAACTCTATGAACAACGTTTACAAGTGATATTTTTTCAAGAGATAAGTTTCATAAGGCAAAATAGTCTCTTTATTAATTATAAAACCTATTTCTTGATGTGCACATAAAACTTCTCTTACCTCATCATGTTTGGTTAATGATAAAAACTTTGTACTTCCTACAATCATCACTTTAGTACCTATTATAACATCAATTTTCTCCCTTGGAGAGGGTTATTTAGGCCTTTACAATTGATCTATAATATTGGTACAACCCCAATTTTTTGGTAACCTATGGTGGGGTTGAACCTCTAGAGAAGGCCAGCTTCCTCTTGATGCTCACCTAAATTAATGTTTGCATTGGAAAAAAGGTTAGATAAGGGTAAAGGGATCCTAAGAAAGTTAAAAGGGTGATGCATAAAATCAAATGAGAACTCACACAAGTATGAAACATGCATTGAAGAAGCATAATATAGTAGTAGTTCACACAACCTCATAATCTTGCTAATTGCATTAATATTTCATACACTAGGTTCAGGAAGAAATGAATGAAACTAAGATTAATTCTAAGACTCACACCAAGATTTAATTAATGGTAGAAAGAAAAAAAATGTAGACCTGAAATCAACTATAAAATTCCCTAAAATAGTTAATAAATAAGGACAATGGGCATCGAAGATTATCCTTCACAATGCCATCATCCACAAGCTTACTAAACATAGTTCAAAAGAAAGAGATTGGTAAAGGAAAAAATATTACATTCAAGAGTTATTTCATACAAGTTTTGATAGGGTCTAGCATTATCAAATTTTATTCTCTACTCCTATATAAGATAAATTCCTTTCTTCAAAAAATTGAGAGAGAACTTACCCTTGGGAAAGAATGGGAGACATATGAAAAAAGAAAGGGAGAGAAGAAGGGGAGCATGAGTACATAAAACAATAAATGAACTAACACCACATTTCTAAAATTTTTAACCATATTTTATCCAATTAAGACTAATCCCTCATCAACAAGCTAACCTTCATATGCTCTAATTGTCTTTAATTTATTCTCATTGGCTAAGAAATGCACTAGAAGACAAGGGTCTATTTTGTAGTTGATGAGCCATGATCCTTTCTAGGAGGGAAGATCCTCAAATATTTTTAAAAACATTAAATGATCCACTATGCAAATCCAATCCCTATATTTCTTTGATATGATCTTCTATGCCATCTTCACTTGCTTCATTATGAGGGCAAGGTCCTTATATCTATGTACTTGATAGAGCCATGCCCAAGTCTACTCTTAGTAGCTATTTTTTAGATATGAGACCATATTGAAATATGAGACACCTCTCTATAACCATTCATATCTTTCCCTACTTAATATCTGATCATAGGTATACTATATATTAAAACCAATCTTCTTTATCAATTTTCTTGTAGTCTTTAATATCAACAAATGAAGATCACCATATGGTCTAGTCTCATTTTGACAAAATGTTATAAAATTTTGATCTGTATTAGGTTTAAAGACATATTTTATCTCCAAATATATCTAATGGCAACCCTTGATCCTAAAATATCTTGTTTTGGTTCAAACTAGGTCATGTTTAGACTTGGTTCCATCATATTTACTTTGCCTAGGTTAAAAACTAGTTCATCGACCTCCACCAGAAGCTTTTGGATTTCCCCTTTGATTATTGGTTGTCAATTTACAAATAATACCTATCAATTTTTTCCAAACTATATTCTCTTTATTAGTCCCTAGGATATAATGACTCATTGACTTTAACTTGCATCATTAGATCCATATGTACAAATGAATGTGATCCTTTGATCTAGATCCTCTAAATATTTGAATTTAACTCACACCATCAGATCTAGATATATGAATGAATACACACTATTATATCTACATGGGCCTATTTTTTGAACTCAAATGGATAATTTTCTAGGCTTTACTTTAACATCTATGTGCTTATATTTGACATCTGTGTGCCTGTATTTGAGGTTCACATGAACATCTTAGGATTTTTGAACCCCGATGGTTATTTTTCATGGCTTAAATTTGATGTTAATGCACCCATAATTTTATGTCCATGTTACCATCATTGGTGTTCATGTGACCATAAATATTTTAACCCTCAATGGTTATTTGTTGTGGCTTAAATTTGACGTCTGCACAAACATTTCATTCTACAAGCTAAACTTTGAAGACTTATATCTTGAGATAGAGAACTCATCAAGACATGAAATTTGAAAATAAAGATCAAGGAATCAATGGAATAATATCCATGTATTTATTTTGTCTTGATATGCTATTTAGGCATACTTATAAAATTTACAAGTAAGTTGACCTATCCATTTCTGCATGATATCTTAATGATGGTATGGTTCATTTAGATTTGTGTTATGAGATTTTGATTGATACTTGGAAGTTCCAATGATTTTTTGAGGCACATGCAAACTCATTCCATGATTATGATGGCTCAAACACCATGAAACTTTCCTGGATCCTTCCCTTCAAAATTTTGGACCCATTTCTCAAGGATCAATCATATTACACTTTAATCTTACTTAAAGTGTTTCAAAAGCTTTACAAGTAATGTGGTCTTCTTCTCCATCATATATCCATCATTATATAATAACTCTATTAAATAAGTATTTTTATTATATTCTCATACCATATACCCCTCTAGGAAAAAATTTGTATGTAGGCTAAAAATTGGCCAACATTTTTGGTGATATCTTAGGGTTACATGTTTGTTATGTAAAAGACTAATAGCCTTGAAGTGATCCATTGTGCACATGGAGTTACAATCTTTAATCTTAACTAATGTGATACTAATAGAAGGTTGGCCCTTATTGAAACCTCCTCTTAAATCAACAAGGACAAAATAAATAAAAGAAACACTATGCCTAAGGCACTTATTAAAGGGAAACACACAACAAAGAAGACAATGTGCACAAGTCACTTAAAATAAAGCATAGAAAACTATTCTAATATGCTAGAATATCATATAATAGAAGCAAACTTTTCTAATAACAAGGATTTAAATGAATTTCATTGACTATGATGGGTAATACCTCTCCATCTAGTTGGGTAACCTAAAAAACATTATGTTATTTGCATCCATGGATCAAACAAGGACCACGCCACAAGATATCAAACTTGGTGTGGTTTCCTAGCTTGGCATTATTTGAGTCCCATCTATGGACTAATTTCCCTTCCTATAAATCCTTTTTTATGGTTCTCTTATCAAAGGCTTTCTTGACTTGAGCTTAATGTGACTCTAATGCTTCATTACAAGGTCCCTGGTTTCTTCAAGTTTCATGAGATATGTCATCATTATACTCATAGGCTCACTCTCCATTAACTCAAGATGATGGGATAACTACAATGTATGTATTTCAAGAGAAATGGGCAATTTGGCTTAGCTTCCATATAAAAGGGCATATTGAGAATTTCCAATGATAATTTTGGTGGTCACTCGATTAGCCCATAAGGCTAGCCTTAGCTTTGTATGTCATGCTCTTTCATTATCATCCATGGTAATCTTGATAATCCTTATCAATTTCTTATTGTTGGACTCTACCAGTCCATTACCTTGGGGGTAGTAGTTGGAGGATGTGTTGAGGTAGATGCCCACCTTAAGTTCCCATTCACTTGTCTTCATACCAACAAATTCTAAGCCATTATCTAAGATTAGAGTAGCTGGGACCCCAAACCCGATCACTATGTTGTCATAGAAGTCCAATATTATTGTCTCATTAGATTTTTTCAAGGCAATTACTTCCACCCACCTAGTGAAGTTAGTTACAGTGAGCACCCATTTATGTTCTACACTTGAAGGTGGATTTATTAACCTTATGAATTCTAAATTTGTGTGAAGGGTTTATTTGTATACACATAATATTTTCAAACTTGTATCACTTACTGAGACTTTACATCTTATAGGAACCCATCAAGTCTCAATCTCTTTGAGTACATGCCTTAAGGGGTGTACCAAGAAAGGGGTAGATAGACCATTGGTGCTTTGTAATATTTTTATCCTTTTTGCCACTTACCATCTACACACTTTTCTCCTAAAACCATTTACCCTCAGCTTATTCTTATAAATCTTACCCATTCCAAAAAAAATTCATATCATTATCCTCCTTTTTATTTCCTTGACCCCCTTTCTCTAGTTGATTGTACTACGTTGATTGAGTCAACCCTATATAGTTTTCAGCCTTTGATTACTAAACAAGGTCAATTGGGTCAACCCTATAGTATTGTTGGTTATTTTCACTTGAGAGTTTTGTTAGCCCTTCGACTGACCTAATTTAGGACCTAGTGAATTATCTCCCAAAAATATATAGGGTTGAATAGGTTGACCTAGTGTAGCTAACATATTTAGAAGGATTTAGGGTAAGATCTAACTATATATACAAGGTCATTTCCAACCATTTGAGAATAGACAAGTGAATAATAATAAGTTTGAATTAACATTTGTTTATTGACCATTTTACTTGAGGAGAGTTCCATACTTTCTTTGGAGATACAAATCTTGTCTTATGGATAAGTCTTTTGGATACATAGATAAGTTATGTAGCCTAGAGTGGATTTGTCTTTGTTATCCTTACATACCCCAACAATCTCTTGTAAAGCACCTTAGCCAAGGGAGATATTGAGGCTTGATGAGTTTGTCTTCAAGGTAAGTATTCCTAACTTTGTTTCTCCTTTGTTATAGTAGACAAATAATGCAGTTGTGCTTCCTTCCATGCATTAGGATTTTGTATATATTGATGTGAGTATATGTCTTCTATGCATGTCTAGTTTAGTTTTTTTTGTTTCCAACCCCTACATTATGCCACAAGATTTGGTGTGCACTAGATTAGATTTACTTTCTTATTTATTATAATAGAGTGAAACATTAAACGTAGGACTCTTTTAGGGTTGTTGCATGATTATGTTAGAATATAGGCTTTGGAACCCTTCATAACATTGTGTATTATAACAAGTGATCCCCTAATCAAGTCTAGTGGATCTCCATATTGGTCATGCTCTTGTTTAAAAAATGTATTCCCAATCAAAAGTGTAGGTATGCTCTATTTTATCTGAGCCAGGATTAATTTATAGACATGATGCATTTCTAACTACATACATTCTGGTGAACCCAATGTGAACTAACCCTTGCAATATTTGTTCACTTTATTTCATTCTTTTTTATCATATATTTTCCATACTGGGTCAACTACATCAACCTAATTCTAATTTATGCACACAAATTTTTAGATGCAGGCTACTAGATTAACTCAAATAACCCTTTACAAATTTTTATCTATTTAGAATTTTAGTCCAAACTACTAGGTCGACCTATTCAACCTTGTATATTTTTAGTCATCTTGTTCAGTATACTAGGTCGACCTAGTCAACCCTATACATTTTAGGCACCTAGCAATAGGTTTCTATAAAGCTTGATCAACCTAGTCAACCTAGTTAGCAAAATTTGTAAGCATATATCAAGGTTATTTAACAACAATATTCTTTTTTTCATCTCTAATCCACCAAGATTCCTTTTTATCTCTCTATCTCTTTCTTTACAATCTTTCCTTTTACATTTTTTAGCCTTTAAAACTACCCCTGTACAGTCAATTGGATCAACCCTGTCGACCTAGTTCTATGTTCTATGTGCTATCTAGATAACTAAGTCAACTATATCAACCCTATTAATTTTTAGACCTTATTTGCATAGTATAATATCAACATTATCAACCTTTTTCTATATTTAGTGCCTACACTATTAACTATATCAACATATACCTTGTTTCAAAGTTAGAATTAATCTTATATGTTAGTAATTAGCTCACACTTTCTTCTCTTGTTGATTACATGCTTAGAATATATCATATAGCTTAATTATTTGGATTTAAATTAGCCATTTAGTTTCACTATTTTATATTTTATGCACACATGACCAAATCACAAAATCTAAACAAGCATTTTAACATTTCACTACCCAAGGCCAACCTACTTGAATTTCATCACCAAGGGGGAAGCCAACTTGATGTTTTTGTCAAGTATAAAGCATGGTTAATGATATATTATATCTAATCACCCAATAACTTTATCATTATGGTGTGTGAATTGAGGAGGTGGGCCCTAATACCAATCATGTATCATTACCACTACATATCCCTTTCATCCCAAACTACCTAAAACCATCCTTAGATTTAGATTTCCTTCTAGTTCCTTTCTTACATCCAACTTCCCTTCAAATTTAAATCACATTATAAAAATCTAATAAACATACAAGCTAACCAGTTAGTTAGTTATTTACTTTCCAAGTTGATTTCTTGCTCTTTACTCAATTGTATTTTGTATTTCAAAAACATTCATTAGCCAACATTGGTGCAAGGTTTTGTGTTGTATGCCTCAATTATATTGGCCAAAATTGATCCAATTAATTGTTTTTTTCCCTTCAATTCTTAATTTTCAAATTACTTGTAAAAATTATCTTGTTTCAACTCACAATCTATTATAGATTTCTTTATTTTCCCTATCTATTGTATTAGGTCAACCCAATCAACCCTATACATTTTTCCATCCTCCGTTAACTGTACTAGAATGACCCAATGAACTTTTTACTATTTTCAAACCCTATTTACTCTTTTTCTATCCTTTGTTTACTATGTTGAATTGACCCTGCACTATTTGTAGGCCCTATTTCTGTGCTAGGTCAATCTAGTCAAACCTGTACTATTTCTATCATTTCCTATTTCCTTGCTTACTTATATACCTTTATTTCCCTTCATTATGGAATTTATAATTGATGATAATACTAAGTTTCAATCAATAGACATGATGAATTTTACCAATCCTCATAGGGTCTCCCATAGATAGAGTAGGGTTCCTCTCTTGGATGCTTGTAATGTTCATATTACCACTCGCACAATGAACTATGGGACCCATCCTAATACATATTCATAGTGTAATCCTCTCTTCTCATTAGAATACCAAATTGAATTAGAGTATACCTAGGAAATGCTCTTCTTTACCTCTAAATTTCCATAACATCAAGAAAAATATCCTTCTAACTATTTACAATCTTATGAGTAGTGGTCAATCCAAAGAGTTTAATTCACCCACTCCTACATTATCAATTGGATTTGGGGGTACCACTTTCTTTTATTCTTATCTTCTTCCTTTTATTATGACTCCTCATACCATGACCTCTTTTTAATTTAACTTCTTCCACCTTCATGCCAAGTATATCCACTAACATGGTAGGTTCTACATCTAGTGGGCCTCTCATAAGATCCACTATCCTTAATCCTTACACTAGTACTTCATTTACTACCAAAGGTAATCATGATACTAGTGCTTCTTTTTCTCAAACATTCACTAGTCCATATTCTACTTCATAAGCAAATTTTTCCACTAGTGCCTCACATTCTCATAATTCTTCTCAAGTTCCTATCAACACCAATAGTGGTACCCAAGCCACTAATACCACTTCTAATGCTTCTATAATGCTAATCAAACACATCAACTATTATTACAAACACTTAATCAAATGAATACCTTTAAATATCATAACATAAATAAAATGATGAGATTGCAAAACCACCTTCTCCATCTTCAAAATCATCCTCAACCAATGGCTTGGGGCACACATAACCAGAATGTTCCCCCTCCTCATCTTTGAGATTTTGAAGGCAATCTCATTTCTCAACCTCCTTTAGTCAACAAAACCATCAAGCATATTCAAAATGAACCTCTCACTACTTAAATTGATAACATTGATATAGGAGGTATCACACCTACAATTTCTTATAATAAATTAACTGATCCCAAAAAACATTTGGAAATTTTTATAAGGATTGGGTCAAATTCAACACCTTTGCAACTACCAAAATATTAGCTAAAACTCTCATAGGTGATGCCTTGGATTGGAAAAAAAAATAACTTATAACTCATTCCATTGCCAGTTTGGATGATTTAGTGAATGCTTTAGTTCAAGAATTCCAAACTAGTGATCTTCCTGAAAACACTTTGGCCCACTTCATAAATTCCAAACAAATGGAAAATGAAACTACTCAAACCTTTGTTAAAAGGTATAAAACATTATCAAACAAGTGTGAACATAACATGGATGATGATAATCTTTTACATCTCCTTACCAATGCCCTTTTCCCTAAACTTTAATATCAGATATGTACTCTCTCCATTTACATTGGAGGAGGTTATTGACCAAGATAAATGACAATATTTCCTTATGCATCAATTTGAGCCACCCCAACCTTCTACGGGCCCTCATATCTTACTCAAGAAAAAAAATTAAAATGTTACCAATTATGGTGTTATATATTCTTATGACACCATTTACAATGTTCAACCTATCATTCCTACCCTTTCATCAGAACCAACTCCCCCTTCTCAAAAATACACCAATCCTAACTTATCCTCACCAAATAACATTAATGTTCATAAACCTCTATCCTTAATTGAATTATGTAAGCATCTACCTATGCCTCTTCCATGATAACTTGACCCTACCCATCCTATGAAATATTGATATGATCGTAACAAGTTTTGTTTGTTTTATACTAGTTGGGGTCATCCTCATGAGACCTGTAGACAACTTCATAATTTAGCTATGGACTTTCTTCTTGGTCCTAATTTATATCATGATTTTATCATTTGAAAGTGACAATAATATCATGAAATTGATTTTAAGGACTATAAATCACATGATAAATCTCAAGCTTAAAATCAATAAAATGCTCATTTGTCTATTTACAAAGACCCTCTACCTAATCATCAACCTATTCAAGACAACCAAAATCAATCCACCCCTTCCACCAATAATGTAGAAATTTTTATTGACCGCACTCCTAAGGAGAATGTGGTTAACATGACTAATATGTGAAGGGTAGTTACTTTTATTGATTCTTAACATATTTACACTCCATCTCAAACATATCATCTTATCCAGGATTCTTTTTCAACTCATTTAAAATAGTTGGGACAAGATGATCTTATAACTATTGAAGATCCATTTTTTTATTCTCCCTTGGATAACATTTCATATTATATTTCTAAAACTCTTTCATCATCTTCTAAAACTAATGATACTCGAATTTATAATAACACTTCTTCTACCAATTCTCAAAATCAACTTGAACCAACTAATTCATCTTCACAACATAATTTAAAACCTTGTTCTAAGACTTCTACTTCTTATCAACAAAAATGCTAATGTTCATCTCTTCCTTTTAAGGACCTTCTTAACCACTATGCACCTATTTCTAATAACATTTTTATGGGTTATGATGAATGGGATCCCATCATAGAGCTCACCAATCTCCTATCCCAAATTCCATTCTTTGACCTTATGAGGACTTCTCCACATCATATAAACTATCTTATGCAATTATTATTCGATATGAATATCCCTCATCCTCCCTTAGTAGGATGGGAAGTAGTTGTATCTGGAGCTAAGGATAGTATATTATAATAATGTGAATAGATATTTTTCAATGTTAATAAAACTATAGATACATCTCTTTCCTTAATGTTTCATATAGCTTCTATGATTCTCAATGAGATTTTGCTTCATGGAGATGATCCTCACTTATTTATCAATGTCTAAATAGGAGATATACAAGTTAAGCATGCATTAATTGATGAGGGTTCTAGAATCTACATTGCCTCTCTCAACTTCATTAAGACCCTTGGATATTTATAATATAATCTCAAGTCTATACATATCACCTACCAAGGATATGATAAAATGCAAATGTCTCCTCTAGGTTGTGTGTGGCTTCCCATTGCTATCCCACCTATCACCATCCATATGAAGGTGATGATCTTTAACTTTCCCCTTTCTTATAACAACTTACTTGGCAGGTCGTGGACTCACCATATGGTGTTCCAATTTTATTTTTATCTATCTATTATATCATTTGAAGCTATGTCATATTCATATTTTTCTTATATAGTTATTTTACCTTTTTTACTATATCTTGCTTATATTATCATTTATATTTGCATATGATTGTCTTTTTATATCATTTTTTTCTCTTTCTTTCTTGAGTTTTTCTCAAAACTCTCTTCTTGTGTCTTCATGATTGCTTGCTTTCTTATCTCTATTTTTCATAGTTAATTGTCATTATGACTTGGTTATACAAACCATGTTCCCTTTGGTCCTTGTCTCCTTTTGACATGTGATCAGTTAGCCAACACTCCATCTCATTATAATCTCCTTTCAGCAATCCACCTTTGGATGTCCGTTTTCACTTCTTCCTTTTTATTAAACTAAGCATATACACAGTTGAGACTTGATTTCACATGTTAGTTCATTATTAGTCCTAAGTGTCCTAGTTAGTCGTTATATCTGGTCACTTATCTTGCTTTAGCCTTAGCCTAAATCTCATTCACGTGTATGAATACATATGTCATGATTGGTCATTCCAAATCCATATGGAGGAGGAATCTTCAAAATCCATAAAAAGTTAAAAGCCAAATCATTTTACAAAAGGCAATGATATAAAAGGCAAAAATATTATTAAAAGTCAAATCACACTAAAATACATTATTCAAAGCACATTTCCTTCTTATAGTTGAATCTCAAACTCCATATTTGGCATCACAATATATTTGAGGTCCTTTGGGGTGTGGTAAGCTAGAAGATTATAAAAGGAGAATTTAAAATCTTTTAGTTCTACCTACTTTCTCATGTAAGTACCCAATCTTCATAGAAGACCATGGTTCTATAAGGGGTCTTGAGTAATAGGTAACATGTCATGGGAAGTTAGGCCTATTTTACCTTTTCTTTTGTTGATCTACCTTCATGATTTGATCTTAGTAGAATGCTTATATGCCTAAAAATATTTGTGTCTATAGAGAACAAGTCTCCTTTACACCTTGATGGTAACTAGTTACTTAGAGTCTTCTCATGTCCTTAGTATACCTTTTGTCTCCTAAGTCTTCTCATAAGATTCCTACATTACTATTTTTACACTCCCTTTTTCATTCCCTATATCCCTCATATTTCCTTTTGATAAATATTGTTTTGTCTACTGATCACTCCCCTTGGGATTGCATTTGTGAGTTGTTTTGTAAGATCATGGATGAGACCTAACATTCCTCATAAATTACCACATTTTCCCTTCCTATTACCCACATCCTTTATTGACTATTTTTTTCATATTTATTACACCCTAGTGGTGTTATATTTGCAAGTTATTTTGTAATATCATGGATATGACCCAACATTCCTCACAAATTTTCCTAATAATACAAGTCACAAACAAAATTGCATGTGTCAAATATGAGATAATATGTGATTGATTATGAAGTTACATGTTATTAACATGCTTTCTAGATTGATTTAGTGTGTTTTATGGTTAATTCATTTCTCTTTTACTTTTATCTTCTTATTTTTTGAGTGCATGTAAGAATACAACCATTTATTGAATTTTTCATACTTCTTAGCTTGAATTAGTGTGATAAATTTAAGACCAATCTTTTGCCAATTTTGTTTCTCTTATACTTCTTAACATGATTTAGTATAATTGATTGACTTAATTAATTATTTAATACCATTTGTGCCCTTTTACATACCTTCCATTTTATTACATTATTTTCATACTTCCCAATGTGATTTAGTATGATTTTACTTTTTTTAATTTGGTTCAAAAATATCACTTTGGCTTAACAAAAAAAAATTACCATCTTGTTTTACCATCCGTTAGTTATTTATACTTAGTCATTTTCTTTTTATTCCCCATTTCCCAATGTGAAATAGTGTGTAGTACATTTTTAATTGATTATATTTTACCAAGTCCTTTTTGCCTATTTCTTTTTACCCATGCATGTGTCCTACATAATGCTAGAAAATAAACCACATCTCATATATTTATTATAGCATATACATCAATAGATAAATACATGTACTAGAAATAAATATATCCAAAGCATCCACAACCATACTAATAACATACAATCAACATCAATATGCCATAATGATAAATGTGTGTGTGTGTATCATGAGTTTTCTTACAACAAGTAAAACCATATACAATGATCCAGCTCTATGGTTGGGTTCCAACCTATCTATCTCATGGCCTAGTCACATTGCCTACCAAAGCCTCAATCTGACTCCTCCAAATAGTACACTATAAATAAGTCATTTGAGATCTTAATACCTTTACCTAACCCTATAGGTGTACTACCTATTCCTATGCTTTCACCAAATAGGTTAGGGTCATTATATGTGACTTGTCATCTACATCACTATAGCTAGATACATAGCTCTCTCCTTTTCTAGGTCCTACCATAACCATATCTCTTCCATACCCATATCAGTTGGTGGTTACATCTTATCTCTTTATGTTTTTATCTACCTTATTGCCTCTCCTACTAATCTAAACCAGCTCATCTGAGATGAGGCAAATGGTACACTAGGGTCCTCTAATATAGTAAGGTCATACAACTATAGAGTCTCATCCATGATATCATGAAGTGCTCCCCTCATAAGGTACCCCCATCTCTCATCATCATCCTTAGTTATGCTTGAAAAATCACACTAGATAGATATTATATCACTGTTATATCTCAAAATATCTATCTATCTCTACTCTATTCCATAATAAAAACTTAAGTAATAATTTAATCATCTTTATTACCTATATGTGGCTTAGCCACTATGGTCTCATCATCTATGTGATCACCTAACATAGTCTCTCCATCCACATGGCCTCCTAGCACCTCCTTTATAGGTTACCTCCTCAATACAAATCTAACTATCATTCCCTACATCCACCTTATCTTGCACCTGAGTGGCCTCTCTATCATCCAACTCTCCTCTAACTCACTTTTTAGGTCATCAAGGATGGTGATAATATTTACTCTCTCCTACTCCTACTACCTTTGTTTCCACCATGTCCTTGATGGTCACATCTCCTCTTAATATGGAGATGGTGGTGGTATCTTTGGTGTCATTGCCTCTACACCCCTATCCTCTTTCTCTACTCCCTATCATGCCCAACTAGTACATGGTCGCTCATGATGTGGTTTGAGCATCAACCTCATCACTAGTGGCCCTAGTCCTTTCCTCTCCCATATCTCTCTCATATATCAAGCCCATTGATTAAGCATAAATATTGATGCTAGTAGATGAAGTAATCACATCTATCTTGGTACTTATTCAATTGGATGTGGCTCTCTCTCTACTAGGTGTAGTGTCTAACCATCTCTATCCTCACTATAGTTGTTACAACTATGTCCTAGATTGGTAATGTAGTCATTATATGCCCATATAGCTACCACACTATATCTGAGTATCACCATCTATAGCATTGGCACATGGGGCATGGCTCATGTTACCTGATCCTCTCTCCATATTTACACTTAAGGTCACCTATCATCAACCACATGGGATAACCTAGTTGGTCAATACATAGGAAACCTCTCATATATTCAAGCCATCAATAATATGATCAATCCTCTCAACTTTTACCCTTTGATCAACACCTCATACATATCATTTATGAGTTAGACATAGATGATAGAACCAAGATCATATATTAATCTCTCTTCTAAGATCATCCTACTGAAGGCCACCACAAATAGTGGTACCTTGCCATCTGACTTATGACATATCACTCAGTATGTCACAAGCCCTATCACAACCTTTTAAATATCCAAAATATATAATATATATAAATTTAATATGTTGACTCTCCTATTTTCCAATATCATCTTTGATATCATATCCCACATGGCTAAGGCTCTCCTCTCCTCCATGTTATTTGGTATCCCTATAGTCAATGATGCTCATATTATCAATAGCCCTAAGATGGCATTTACATCTTCCATAGTGATATCCACCTCTACCATATCCCCATCCACCTCATATATGAAGGTTTTATTTATTCATTCCCAACATCCTAACAACATGACTAACAGATTATCACTCAAGGGAATCCTACATATATCATCTATCCCTCATATGCCTACAAATATTAATCTAGATCTATCTCCAATAGTCAAGTGCTCTAGTAGATCTGGTAGCCATGACGCATCTACCAATCATCAAAATTTGGGTCGTCCCTAAAATCAATAAATAATAAAACATGTATTAGATCCTCCATGTCATGTATAATCACAGCACATTCTTTTTACAATTTCAATAAAAAACAAGCCTAAATTGCTTTAATTTATTCATTTAAACCTATTTTTTAGCCTACTCAATCCCTTTTACCCTTATTTGGTCATTTCAATCCTTTCTAACCCTCTTTCAACCTTTTACATGCATTTTTGTAATATTTTGGTTATTTGGTCAAACTAGTTTGACCAAATTTTCCCTATTTTTTTACTTGGTTAACTTAAAAATCTAAGTCAACCCTCTTATTTTACTACGGCATTGTCATTATAGACTTTTTAGATCAGTTGTAAAAAGTGTATTAAGTTATTATTCTACAAAATATACAAGGTTAACACATACCTACTAGGTTGGTAGTGTGGATTTTACTCATTTTCAGACTAGTTGACCTAGTTGTTTTTCCCTGTCGACCCCTTGCATTTTCCTAAAAAGTGTCTTTTGGTAGTTTTATCCTTAATTACTTCAAACCCATTTCCTATCTTGGTGTTTCATACCTATATAATCTATTTTTTCTTCATTATAACATATAAAAATGCTAAAAATTATTTTTTTCTAAAAATACACTTAATTCATTAAATCCCTCCAAAACTGGCTTAAGATTCATAGTTGCATACCTATAGTGCACTTGTTCCTACTCCTGGAGATCCCCCTTGTCTATATTTTCATGTCCTCACCATCCTATTTATTTGGTCTCTATAGCTCTTTCTCTCTCCTTCACAAGTCAAAATAACCAAATTACTTATCTTTCCCCTATTTAAAAACACATTTTCAAAATTCATATATTTCAATTATTTTCTAGTCAATTCCTCATTTTATATATATCTTTTTTTATACTCATCCATTTTTAAAACCATAAAATTAGTTGGATTCATAATGACATAGAGGATCTTTTCCTCTACTATATGCCTATTTTCCAAAAAAATTGATTTTTGGCTATTTTTGGCTATTTTTGTACTAACTTTTATAGGTTCACCTAGTGTTCTTCACATTGGACACCTTCAAATTTCTTAAAACCTACTTCTTTATCTATATCATTAAGGTAAGTAAAGGTATATTTTTTTCAATTATATCCTTTCATTTATTTTATTTAGTACTTACTGCACTTTACTTAGCATCAACATTGTGCATTATCATATTCTATTTCTTGAAGCACCATCCTGTGTTGCACTTGCATGACACATGATAAGATTTGAGTGGGGCATATATATACACATAATATTTTCAAAATTTTATAACTTAATGACACTTTGTATCTTCAGTAACCCATCAAGTCTTAATCTCTCTAAGTGCATGCCTTAAGGGGTGCAATGGGAAAGAGGTGGGTAGACCATTGGTGTTTCATAAGATTGTTGTCCCTTTTAACACTTTACGTTAAACTTGTTCTTCTTATTCTTACCCATTCCAAACAATTATCATATCATTATCCTCATTTTTCTTACCTTGACCCCCTTTCACTAGTTGACTATAATAGGTCAACTAGGTCAACCATGTACAATTTTTAGCCTCTAATTATTATACAGGGTTGATTGGGTTGACCCTTTACTATTTTTTGGTATTTTCACTTGAGAATTATTTTATCCCTTCATTTGACCTATCTTAGAACCTAGTTAATTATCTCCTAAAAATATATAGGGTTGATTGGGTCAACCCCATACAACTGACATATTCAAAAGGATTTAGGATAAGATCTGCCTATATATATATATATATATATATATATATATATATATATATAAGTTCATTTTAAAACATTTGAGAATAGACAAGAAAATAAGAATAATTAAAAATTAACATCTTCTTATTGACCATTCTACTTGAGAAATAAAGCTTAGGGTTCCATACTTTCTTTGGAGATTAGGATCTTATCTTGTGGAGAAGTCTTTTAGATGGATAGATAGGTTATGTAGCATAGAGATTATTTTTATTTTTTATCCTTACATACCAAAATAATATCTTGATAATTAGCTTGGCCAAGAAAGAGATTGAGGCTTAATAGGTTCATCTTCATGGTAAGTATTCCTAACTTGATTTCTCCTTTGTAACAGTAGATAGATAATGTAGTCATGCTTCTCTTTCATGCATTAGGATTTCATATACATTGATGTAAGAGTATGTCTTATATGCATGTTTAGTTTAGTTTAGTTTTTTTTATAACCCTCACTTTGTGCCATAAGATTTGGTGTGCACTATATTATTTTTACTTTCTTTTTTATTATAATAGAGTGAAACATTAAACCTTAGACTCTTTTAGGGTTTTTGCATGATTATGTTAGATTTTAGGCTTTGGAACCCTTCTTATCATGGTGTATTGTGACAAATGATCCCCTAATAAAGTCTAACAAATCCCCATATTGGTCATTCTCCCACTTAACAAATGTATTCCCAATCAGAAGTGTAGGTATGCTCTATCTTCTTCAAGCCATGATTGATTTATAGACATGATGCATTTTTGATTGCATACATATTCTACCTATATTGGGTTGATTGGAAGGGTAGCCAATATTTACTTTCCTACAAATAGAGCACACTTTTAGAATTTTATGACCCATATATAGGCATCTTTGAAAAGTCTAGGCCAAAAATAGACATCTCTCATTCCCTTTTCTATTGTTGTTTTTGAAGCAAAATAGACTCCTGTAAGTCCATAATGAAACTGCTCCAAAAGTTTTTCCACTTGGTCATCACCTATGCACCTAAGGATTACTCTATTGAGTTCCCTTCTAGATATAACACCATCAACTAATACATAAGGTATTGATTGAATCCTGAATTACCTTTTTTTTTCTCTATCCAAACCTTAAGGGCATTCTCCTGTCATCAATAAATGGGTCATATCTTAGAGCCAACTATTTTGAAATGGAGGTGCATATGATTGTGAGTAATCTTGTATCATTAAAACAACATATTTTTCCTCTTTAAGTTCATCTATCATATGCTCACACAAGCCTTTACCTCTTACCATCTCGGTGACTTTGATCTCCACATCATACTCCATGACCTCAGTAATCTAGCCTCTTTTTCTCTCATTCAAATCCTTGTTGAGGAGAAAGTCCCTCATTCTAAGATGAGATACCATAAAATGAACCTTTTTGTTAAAGATAATTTATCTAAACTTATTTAGACTCCTTAAAGCTACAAAGAACCTACTTTTCTATGAAGGTATACCTTACCTCATATCCCTCTAGCCCTTGACTAAAAAAGGAAATTGGTTGCTCAAATCCATCATTATTCTACATCAGCATAGCTGATATGTTGTCAATATTGGTAAAGGTGCACAATATAAAATCCTTTGAGAATTTAGGATTTATGAGTGAGGGTACTTGGGCAATATCCTATTTGATGGCCTCAAATGTTGTTTTACCTTCATTTGACCAAGTAAACACTTGACTATTTTTCATCATGGTGGTGATGGGTTTGATTAGGTTTGTAAAACTAGGTATAAACCTTCTCACAAAGTTTATTTTCTCAAGGAATCTCTAGATTCCTTTCTTATGCTTAGGTAGAGATAGTGTTAATATAACACTTATTCTATTATGGTCAATGGATAATCCCTCCTTTGAGACAATGTGACCCAAAAGTTTGTCTTCATAGATAGAAAACACACATTTCTTGAGATTTAAATATATCCCATACTCTTTTCATATTTCAAATATCATCCTTTGATGGTCCATGTGTTCATTGGCCTTCTTGGAGAAAACTATGATATCATCCAAGTAGACCAACACCATTTGATTCAGTAGCCCTTAGAAAGCCATGTCTATGGCTCTTTGTAAAGTTACCCCAACATTTGACAATCCAAAAGGCATCTTATGGTAAGCATATGTACCCCATTTTTTAGTGAAGTTAGTCTTATATTTATCTTCTTTTCTTACTAGCACCTGGTTGTAACCTGAGTATCCATCCAAGAGGGAGAAGCATTCTAAACTAGAAACTATCTAAAGAATTTGCTCCATGGATGGTAAAGGATAGTGATCTTTAAAGGAGACCCTATTTAGTTACCTAAAATCAACACACAGTCTAATTTCCCCACTCTTTTTTTCATAGGCACCAAATTGGCTACCCATAAGGAGTGTTTAATGGAAAAGATGATTATGGATTCAATTAGCTTGGTCAATTATTTCCTCATAAGCTCTTATATTTTGGGGTTTATAGGCCTCTACTTCTACCTAATAATCTTGTAATTATCCTCTAACTCTATAGTGTGTTAGGTTAGCTTAGGATCAAAGCCTCTCAACTCACTATATTCCCAAGCAAAGATGTCTACATATTATTTACAAAGTTATATGAAAGCATGCCTTTCAGCATTAGTATTTACCTTGCCAAGCTTGAGGAGCCTGTCATTAAAGATAAGTACTCTTTTATAGTTCTCTTCATTGTTTGACATCACTACCTTGTCCTTTCTCATATGATCTACCTCATGTAAGACCTTCAAGGGTGATAATCCCTTTAGGAAGCTTATTGGATCTCAATTGAAGTATTTTCTCTTCATATTGATGTTGAAACTTTTTTCAGTTCATTGAAGAGAATTTTGCTTCCTACTATAAGAAACAAGTAATTTCTTTGTCATTCTCAAAGACATGCTAATGAGATTCATTATCTAGTATTGATGGTCTTACCACCATTTTGACATATGGATACATCCTGGTCCTTTTCAAATTGTTGGGGATATCAAATTGAGCTCCCACAGCTGTTAACCTATTAACATGTTGATTCTAGTTTCTTGGTATGTCTTGGATGTTAAAAGCCTCAAATCCTCAATTAGGTCCCACACTTTATGTTTTTAGGACTTGATCAAAGTATTCTTAGTGATATTCTAGCTTCTAACTTGATGAATTATTATCTCATTGTCCCCATGAACTTGTAACTACTTGATTATTCTCTTATTTACCCATCAAATTCCATTGATGTGACCTTCATATTTTATTGCATTTCAAGAGTAACTAAATTGTAACTTGTAAGAAGAGAAATATTTGTCATTTGAGGGGGATACTATCATTGCACCTACACCCACTCCATGGTTTCTCCTTGAACAATCAAAGAACAATTTCCATAATCCATTAAATCTTCTTTAGGTCTAATGAGGGATAGCATGGACTGAATCTCTTCATAAAGATTGTATACACCCATGTCCCTCTCATCAACTCCTTCTAAGGGATCATTTGACTGATGTTCATTCCATAACTCATCCAAGAACATGTCTGGTATATCCTTAGGGTGAGTTTTTAATTCTTAACCTACCAAATGTTCATCTTCATCAAGGATGGTATAATTGAGGTTTATGTTGTTTGGACCATAAGGCTCTATTTGGAAATGTGCAATGGGCTTAGTCTTAATAAATACCTTTAGATAGTCTACTACTAGATAATCTCTAATATTTTTAGTGAATTATTTAGAGAGACATAGGGGAAAGTGAGGAGGCACATCTAAGATCAACACATCTTGGACCACCGTGACACTAGGATAAGCTTCCAGGGTCAAGTTAATGTCCTTGATGATACCAAATGGCTTGGTGGAAGAACCATCAAGCTACATCACTCCTTATATTGGGGATCATACTTTAGACCAAGTTGGTATGATATGTATTTTGGTATTACTAAGGTGTTAAACCCACTATTTACCAAGTAATTGTGCTCTAAATAGTCACTAATGATTACTTAAATATAGAAGGAAGGAGGTTTTACCACCTTACTTGACTACCCTTCATTAGGTCTTTTGGTTGCATTATTGAGAACCTATTCACCTTATTTGATGGCTTTCTTCAAATAATGCAACATTAATCTTAGGAAACCCTTCTTTAATAATATCCACCTGGCCAAGCATGAAAATCATATCCTACATTGGCACACTCATATTGGATTTATTCATTTGTTTTACAATGTTGATGGGTGAACCACTAACCTTTGGTTGTGTTTTAGGAGCCACAACTTCACCTTGAGTTTTTGAGTTTTGGGTAATAAAGATACTCCCATGTATTATATTCCTTAGAGTTATTAGAACCTTTAGAACAACAAAAAACCTAATTAGATTTGATATTTAAAGAGTAATGGTAGGAATCTCTTTTACTATTCCCTAGTTACCATTCATGTTCCTTCTTTTCAATCTTGTATTAATTACCACTAGGATGTATGGTTGGATAGAAATAGTTTGTTGATTGAGTGCATAACACTCTTGTTACTCATAGTTAATTAGTGTAGCACCATACTAGCTTGGTCCTTAATCAGGGCTTTAACCTTGTTGAGGCTCTTATGGCTTTGTCATCATGGGAACCTCTATATTCTGAGCCATAAGGTCTTTATTGTACCCAAAATTTATATCCTACTACCATTGATCATTGAAATCTTTGTTGAGGTTAGTTTTTGGGACAATGGATTACCCAAAATATTGATTCTAACCCATGGTACCCTTAGCTTCCTGATCAAAATTATTTTGGACAGGGACCAAGGTGTTAGAAGAGCTTGTTACATTAGGGTTGTAATTGCTTTGTCTATTATATCTAGGCTACGCTTTTCCTTGGTTTTGACCTTGGACTTGGCCTTATAAATTTCCTTTATAGGGTAGCATGTTTATTTGATAAGATTATTGATGAGGTTAATATGAGGATTGATTAGGCCTATTAAAATATTACTACCTCCTAACATTCAATATCTCATTCCCCAAGGATTAAAACATGATCATAAGCTCTTGAAAGTTCTTATGTTCCTGGGAATCACTAAATCCACTAGTGGAATCCTTTTCTTGTTTAGGTGAGGTTATAGTAGTAATTATAGGCATAGGAGGAATGGCATCCAATGGAGGAATAAAAAAATGAAATGGCTTGATTTTAGGGAACAAAGGCATTGGTGGTATAGTTCTATGTTTGTCAGCCTATACTAGGCAATTTTTTTCCCTGATTGCCAACTCATATGCATTTGGCAATGTGTTTCCTCCCATAGATTAGATCATTATTATAATGTCACTATTAAGGTATTTTAAATAGTATATGAAGGCAAAATTAGGGGTAGGCCTAAGAGAGATTTGGATTCTCTCCCAAGTTTTTTAGAACCTTGTATTTAAGTCTTTCATGACTTCATGAGGGGCTCTTTTTATTACAGTTAGATGCTTTGCAAGTGATAAATGGTCACTTTTATCTTAAAATATTTTATACAAAGCCTGTCTTAATTGGTCCCATGTGGAAATGGAATTACCAGTAAGGCTTCTATACTAGTCCAAGGCTTTACCTTTGAAATATATGGATAATAACCTAATTGCTACATTTTACTTATTGATATCATGAATTTTGTAGAAGTTAGCTATATCCATGAGTTGTTTATAAGGGGTTATAGCTTGGTATCCAATAAAATTAGGGACACTTTTGAGAGCTGATATAGGGATAGGATCACAATAGGGTTGAGCCAAAGTACTTTGGCCTTTAAAATCCACAAAATATTTAGGTACTACCATGGCAATAAAAGGGGCTGACAAGGATATTCTAGTAGGGGTCGACTTTGGACTTGATTTAGGAATAAATTTGCCTTTATATGGGTGTGTATTAGCAAACCTTAATATCTTTTCTAAATTTTAAAGGTAGTTTAAAAAATTCAAAAGGAATACCTCTAAAATATAATATTGTAGTTGCCTTTGGCATGAAAAATAGCTATTGCTTTGTACTAGGGTGTTGATTGTTATTTTGGAGTCACTAAATACTATTGTTTGAAGTTATAAATGCTACAAATTGATCAAACAAATATCAAAATTAATCGCATTTTTCTTCAAATTGGATCCCAGGAAGTGTGCCAAAAAATGCTATAGCATCAATTTTCACCCTTAGAGATGGTTCTTCAGGCCCTTTCCAATTGATCTATAATATTGGGATAACCTTACGCTATGGGTAACCTATAGTGGGGTTGAACCTCTAGAGAAGGCCAACTTCCTCTTGATGCTCACCTAAACTAATGTTTTCACTAGAAAAAGGGTTAGATAAGGGTAAAGGGATCCTAATAAATTTAAAATGGTGATTCACCAAAAATGATAACTCACACAAGCATGAAACACACTGAAGAAGCATAAGATAGCACTAGTTCACACAACCTCACAATCTTGGTAATTACATAAATATTTCATACACTAGGTTCAAGAAGCAATAAATGAAACTATGAGGAATAAGAAGAATCACACCAATATTTCATTAATGGTAGAAATAACACAAATATAGACTTACAATCAACTAGAAAATGCCCGAAAATAGTTAATAAAGAAGGACAGTGGGCATGGAAGATTCTCCTTCACAATTCCATCATGCACAAGCTTACTAAACATAGTTCAAAAGTAAGATATTGGTAAAGGAAATATTATTAGATTCAAGAGGTATTTCATAAAAGTTTTGATAGGGTCTATCCTTGTTAAATGGGAGTCTCTACTCCTATAGAATTGAGATAAAGTCTTTTCTTTAAAAAATTGAGAGAGAGATTGCCCCTGGGAAAGAATGGGAGATATATGAGAGAAAAAAGGGAGAGAAGAAGGGGAATATGAGTAAAAAATAATAATTAATGAATTTCTACCACACTTCTCAAATTTTGAATTGTCTTTTATCTAATCAATACTAATCTTTCATCAACAAGCTAACCTTCATTTTCTCTAATGGTCTTCATGTTATTCTCATTAGCTGAGAAATGCACTAGAAAACGATGGTCTATTTTATAGCTAATGAGTCATGATCCTTGATAGGAAGTAATATCCTCAAATATTTTGAACAACATTAAATGCTCTATTAGTCTACTCTAATCCCTTGATCTCTTTGGTATGATCTTCCATGCCATCTCCACTTGATTCATTATGAGGGCAAGGTCTTTATATCTGTGTAATTGATAAAGCCATGCCAAAGTCTAATCTTGGTATCTATTTTTTGGATATGGGACCATATTGAAATATGATACACCTATCTATAACAATTTATATCCACCATACTCAATATCTGATCATATATCTACTATATATGAAAACTAATCTCCTTTATTGGTTTTCTTATAGTCTTTAATATTGATAAACAAAGCTTATCATGTGGTCTGGTCTCATTTTAACAAAAAGTTATTGAATTTAGATATATATTAGGTCTAAGGACCTATTTTATCTCCATATATCTCTAATTACAACCCTTAATGCTGAAATGTCTTATTTTGGTTCAAATTGGGTCATGCTTAAACTTGACTCCTTTGTATTTACTTTGTTCGAGTTGAAAACTAGTTCGTCAACCTCCATAAAAATATTTTGAGTTTACCCTTTGATTATTGGTTATTGATTTTAAACTTGAACCTATCAATTTATGCTAAACTATCTTCTCTTTATTTATTCCTAGGATACACTAACTCCTTAACTTTAACTTTCACCATTAGATCTAGACGTATGAATGAATGTGATCCTTTGATCTAGATCCTATAACTCTTTGATTTTAACTCAAACTATCATATCTATATGTATGAATTAATGTTTACTATTAGATCTACTTGGGACCACTATTTTAACTCAAATGGCTAATTCATGAGGCCTTACTTTGACATCGGCATGCCTGTATTTGACATTTGCATGCTCATATTTGATGTCTATGAGAACATCTTAATATTTTTAAACCCTAAGAGTTATTTACCATGGCCTAAATTTGAAATCCATGTGCCCATCATTTTAAATCCATGTGACCATGAATTTTTGAACCCCAATGGTTATTTTTTGTGGCTTAAATTTGACATCCATAAAAATGTTTTATTCTACAAGCTAAACTTTGAAGACTTATATCTCGAGATAGAGAACTCATCGAGACATAAAATTTTTAGAGAAAGATAAAAGCATAAAGGACATCATGTCCATGTATTTATTTTGGCCTAAGAGGATTTATGATTATATTGATATAAAATACACAAGTACGTTGACCCATCCATTTTTTATTGACATCCTAATGATGGTCTGGTTCATTTAGATTTGTGATATGATCATTTTATTGATCCTTGGAAGCTCTAATGATTTTTTTAGGCCCATGAAAACTCATTCCATGATTCTTACTGCTTAGACACCATGAAACCTACTTGGATCCTTCCCTTTACAATTTTGACATATTTTTTAAGGATCAATCATATTAAACTTTAAGCTTACTTAAAGTGTTTTAGAAACTTTGTAAGTAATGTGGTCTTCTTATCTATCATGGATCATTCATTATAAAGAAACTCTACTTGACTAGGATTTTTCTCAACTCCTCATACCATTGACCCCTCTAGGTAAAGCTCTATATTTAGGCCAAAAATTAGCCAACATAACCTTTTTCAACTATTGTATTCTCCTTTATCACTTCTTTGTTATCTTATATTTCATTTTCTTCCTCTTGACCATTATCTTTAGCTGATACTTTCTTATTTTCAATACTACAATTGGTTCCTTTTGGCAAATACTCTTTCTCTCCTAATATCATCACTCTAGATTGTACCTCTTTCCATGATTGATTATCATTCAATGGAGTTAGTGTATGTTTAATACCATGCTTCTCAATAGTGTATGTGTTAGCCTAACCATCATGAATATATATTCTACCATACTTCCATGGTCTCCCAATTATGATATGATAAATATCCGTAGGAATTAGATCACACAAAACTTTATCTTTATAACCATCAATTTTCATGTCTACATGGCATTGCTAATTAACTAGGACTTGATTATTTATTTTAATCTAAGAAACATGGTAAGATTTAAGATGTAATTTTATATCTAATCCTATATTAGTTACCATTATGAAAGAAACAATGTTATCTATGATATCATTATCAACTATAGCCTTATAACATTTACCTTTACTTTTGTATATAGTCCTGAATAATGTCTTTCTTTATGGTAGCTCTTTGTCTTCATGACTTGACTTCAATAAAACTCTCCTCATCATCAAAATCTCTCCTATTTTAGTTTCTTCAATGTAGTTCGGTAATAAATCCACACTTGCCTCTTCTAGTTAAACTACTTGATTCCTAATTTCACTCTAAGAGATGTCAACTTGAAGATATTTTAGACATTCATATGATCTACATCTTATAAAATTATTATATTTGAAGCATTTACCTATAAATCCACTATATCCTCTTCCATAAGGTCTTCCACCTCTAAATCCTAGCCACCTCTATTAGATTGACTTGTACTTTAATAACTATTTATAACTTCCTTACTATAAATTTTACATTTATTTTTATTGCCTAGTTGTCCTCTTCCTTTTTGTTGATCTCAACGTCTATAAACTCTACCTCTAGCTCTATTTTTTTGACTTTGCCTTCTATTAAACTTTTCATTTGCCTTTAGTACAACTTTATAGGCCTCTTCTATTGTCCTTGGAGATAAAATGTTGATTTCATCTTGAATGATAGACTTCAATCCATTAGTGTACTTAGTAACCTTTTCATCATCCTCATTTATATGTCCTACTCTGATGGTTAATTTGTAAAAATTTTCTATGTATTATTTCACTAACATGTCTTTTTGTCTCAAATTTTGCATCCTCCTAAATACATTGGTTTGATATTATTTATCATTGAATTTTCCCTTCAACTTGGCCACCATCATGGCCTATAACCTTATCTTTTGTTTTCCCCTTCTTCTTCTTTCTTCCTATACTCTATCCCACCATAGGGATGTACATGTTAGGTTGTGGAGTTAAAAGCTTCACCAGGTTGTGAATAGGAGGAGTTGTTGAAGTGTCACAGACACCGGCGTCGGTTAGGCCAACTGACATCGGTAGGATTAGACAGGAAGAGCAATCGACGTTGGTCAGGGATCGGCTGGTGTCAATCATCTCCAGGCAGATAGGGACCGACGTTGGTTGCCTGTGCAGTTTAGAACTACCAGTTCCATGAATAGTTTGTTAACGAACCGAGTGTTTTCATGTTAAGAGGCTAATTATAGTCTTGAGTTGCATGTCTAATTATTGTAATTAGGGTCTAATTATTGTAATTAGGGTCTAATTATTATATGCATGAGATCTATATAATAGACTCATGGGTTGTATTGTAAAAGTGTGTTAGAGAGTAAGAGAGTAGAAATTAGCTCCTTCAGAGAGAAGAGAGCATGGTGTGTTCCTCCTAGTTCCAAAGGGGTGTTGAGTGTGTATGATCTTGGAGAGTTGTAGGTGTGCAAGTTCTGGTAGAAGATCCACTGGGGTACTGGTTGAAGAATCATAAGGACTTGGTGAGGCAAGGACAAGGGTTCTTTAGGGTGTAGAGATATCTATAGGGTAAGTAAGGTCTGTTGATTTACAAGTGGCAGCAAGGAAAGGGAGATTTACTTGGAGTATGGTTGTGTACTTGGTGTACTGGTAGTGTTGTTATTGACTGGTGGAGGTGAACAACAATTGTGTATTGGAGTTGTGTGTTGGGATTATAAGAGAGAGAGGGAAGAAGTCCTTGAGGTGTGGCAAGCCTTAGAGGTGGAATAAGAAGTGGCATCTTCTTTATTGTATTTTCTTCTGGATGATTATTAATACAATTATGTATTGTCTCTCATATCCTGTGGTGTTTCATATTTATAGTTACTTATCATTCTGGTTAAATTCTATGTTTAGTTGCTTATACAAGAGGTAATCATATTGTGCTCTAATTGAGGAGCAAGATCCTGACAGTTGATATCAGAGCCTAGTTATAGGTTCTAGAGCTTGATACCACTTGACAGTTGGTATCAGAGCTTTTGGTTGGGTTGACTAACAGGTGGTTTAGATCTAGTTAGTGTTTGTTGATTACAGGTCACTCTCAGGGGTTTTAGATTGAGTGGGAGTATAGCAATGGCAGAAGAAAGTAAGCTACAAATGGAGAAACTGAATAGCACGAATGGTCTGATTGATGGAAAGAAAGAGCAAGTAAAGGAAGATTGTTGGTCAATAGAAGATCAGCATGTAGAAGTAGATGTTGCAGGTGTTACATAGGGTGCTCTGGATAAAGTAGAATCTTGGTTTACAAATTTTGTTGCCTCTTTCCATGCGGCCTGAAATAGAGCATCTTTTCATGGGTATGTCTTTGGAGACTTTAGAGAGATTTATTTAGGGGTTGGTGAGCCTTGTCATATTATTGATGAAGGGGAAGTGAAGCTAAAATTGTAGATGGGTAACACACAGGTGTTGAAGAAGGTCATGCAAGTTCCAGTCTTGGAGATGAGTCTAATTTCTTCAAGAAAGTTAGGTGATGAGAGATGCACAGTAACTCTCACAGCAGATGCACTTGAATTTGATAGTGGTAAGAAAGTAGGTATCCTTTATCTATCTACATATATTACTGATTCACATTTTGTTGTAGAGATGTGGCTTTTTAGGCTTGGTCACATATGTAGGAGGGTAATGCATGTTCTTAAGTGGAAGACAGATATCTTTGATAAACATAAGAACTGGAAAGCCTTGGTGTTCATGGAGGAGATGACAAATAAAGATCAGTTAAGGGGACTGAATTATTCTGAGTAGAGCTGTGTTAATTTGAATAGAGTTTTGACCCAAAAGGAGCTCATGGGTGAAAAGTCATCACTCACAGATGAACACAGGTACCAGTGTCAGTCAGGAGGAACTGACATTGAATAGATAGGCACCGACATCAGTCATGTGTAGATTAGCAGAGTCGGTGATGTCAGGCAACAGGAACTGACATCGATCATGTAGGAACCGATGTTGGCAGTAGGTACATCGATGTTGATCAAGAAACTGATGTCGGTAGATAGGGTCAGTCATAGGAAACTGACGTTGGTCGGGTGCAGATTGGGGGATGGCTGAGATCAATCACTAAAATGGATATTGGGTGGACAGTAAGTTGTTAAGGAGTCTCAAATGCCCATAAGGAGGACTGAAATGGTAAGTGGACCTCATATTCATTGTTCACCTTCTTACTAGTTGCTTACTGATGGTTGAGAACCAAGAAGATGTGAAGAGGCAATGCAGGTAGAATCCAAAAATAGTGGGAGCTTGGCATGGATGAGGAGTGTGAGTCCTTGGAGAAGAACCAAATAGGAGTTGTTGGTGGAGTTGTCAACTGGAAGAAAACACTAAAAGATGGATGGATTTCCAAGTTAAAGAAGAGAGTGGATGGATACGTGAGATGGAAGGCCAAGGTATATGGTCTTGAGGAAGCAGCAAGATAGTGGTATAGGGTTTGACAGGTGGATGACAAAGTAGGGCTTTAGTCAATGTCAGTGTAACCATTGTGTTTGTCTTTACCATGTGGATGATGAATCGTGACATTATCTTGTTACTGTATGTGGTGTGGTTTCTTGTTGCAGGGTTACACATGCAGGGAGTTTTTTGAGCTAAAGGTAAAGTTAGTTCAGAGGTATGTCATGAAGAATTTGGAGCAGCAAAATTCTTTGGCATAAGAGACATGGAGATTTTGTCTCTAGTGGGAGCTGATGTGAAGAAGGTGTTGGTGAGGTTCAAGATGTAGGATGCAGAATCGGTAAGCACACTAAGGGCTGGACAGTTCAAGCAAAGCTTAGAACAGTGTTCGAAATCACATGAAGTCTGGTGTAGACCTGAGTTTTCCCAAGTAGTGGGAGTTGTCAAAGAGTTTGGAGCCAATTCGAGGAAGGTGGATTCTTAGGTATCTAAGAGGGACCAGCAGCATGGATTCATGTTATCTAGGGTCAAGGTCTTCACTAAATAGGTTTTTAGGTTTGGATGTGGCAGGTTACTTGGATGACAGGTGTAGCATCATAGGTTGTGTGGTGGTTGGTCTTTAGGATTGATCTTGAAGAGGGATAAAAGCTAGGAAATGAATTAGATGAAGGTACAGGTACAGGTATAGGTGCAGCTATTTATCTCCAAGTGGGAGATTATTAGGTTGTGGAGTTAAAAGCTTCACCAGGTTGCGAATAGGAGGAGTTTTTAAAGTGTCACAGACACCAGCATCAGTCAGGCCAACTGACGTCAGTAGGATTAGACAAGAAGAGCAACCGATGTCAGTCAGGGATCGGTCGGTGTCAGTCATCTCCAGGTAGATAGGGACCGATGTCGATTGCCTGTGCAGTTTAGAAATGCTAGTTCCATGAACAATTTGTTAATGAACTGAGTGTTTGCATGTTAAGAGGCTAATTATAGTCTTGAGTTTCATGTCTAATTATTGTAATTAGGGTCTAATTATTATATGCATGAGATCTATATAATAGACTCATGGGTTGTATTGTAAAAGTGTGCTAGAGAGAAAGAGAGCAGAAATTAGCTCCTTCAGAGAGAAGAGAGCATGGTGTGTTCCTCCTAGTTCCAAAGGGGTGCTGAGTGTGTATGATCTTAGAGAGTTGCAGGTGTGTAAGTTCTGGTAGAAGATCCACTAGGGTACTGGTTGAAGAATCATAAGGACTTGGTGAGGCAAGGACAAGGGTTCTTCAGGGTGTAGAGATACCTACAGGGTAAGTAAGGTCTATTGATTTGCAGGTGGCAGCAAGGAAAGGGAGATCTACTTGGAGTATGGTTGTGTACTTTGTGTACTGGCAGTGTTGTTACTGACTGGTGGAGGTGAACAACAATTATGTATTGGAGTTGTGTGTTGGGACCATAAGAGAGAGAGGGAAGAAGTCCTTGAGGTGTGGCAAGCCTTAGAGGTGGAAGAAGAAGTGGCATCTTCTTTATTGTATTTTCTTCTGGATGATTATTAATACAATTGTGTATTGTCTCTCATATCATGTGTTGTTTCATATTTCTAGTTACTTATCATTCTGGTTAAATTTCATGTTTAGTTGTTTATACAATAGCTAATCATATTATGCTCTAATTGAGGAGCAAGATCCTGACAGTAAAATACTTTAACCTTGTCACTACAAAATTCACTGTATTTGCCTCATTTACCTTTTCATCATCAAATTACTTGTCCAAATTTTTTACCCAATCAATCAGCTCTTCAACATTAAGACTACCCTCATACATTGGCACCTCCAATTTGGGCTTTGATTTCATACCTATAACTACTCTGATGAATATTTCCTCCATTATACCTTTATCTCATTATTATACACCTTATTCTTTAGGATCCTCATCCTCTCCTTCACTCACATCACCTCTATTTATATCTTTTCTCTAATCTAATTCCATAACTTACAATCTGGCTTGCAAGTTTTCACCTCTACCACTAAAGCATCAATCACCTACAATATTATTTGATATGTTTTTGCTTCATTTAATCTAACTATAATTTTTATTACTATATTCCCAATATCTCCTAAGTTTTGATACCAAAATGATGTATAGGTATTTTTTATCAATGCTCACTTGTCTTGTTTCAACTTATTCATTCTTTGACAAAGGCTCATAGGAAAAATAGTTCAATACTTCATTTAGGGATTTTTGGTTTTATTAGGGTTATTATGAAAATATACCTACTTATTCCCATATTATTTTATCTCCTAACCAATCCACACAACTCTTTCATCACTCTCTACTTCTTTCCTTAGTTCTAACTTTCTTATAGCCTTTTTTCACTATTTCCAATTATACGGATAGGATAAGATAGTACTTGAATAAAAAAGATAATTTTTAAATACCCTTTATTTATTTATTTCTCTATAATAATTTTCTTAGCTTAGATCCACTTAGAAGACACTTTCTAGTCCTAATTAGGCCTCTACACCCCTATTTCAAACATAGTCATCTTAATCCATACTTAATAGTGTCATACCAAAATAAAAAAATCCAAAATCTCTTATTAAAATCAAAAACATAATTTATCACCATGTGTCATAGGTTTTTGATAGTGGAATCACTCATAATGTTTTTTTTAGTTTCTAAACCATAATTTGGTGTTTTCCCTGATTGTGTCAACCTAAGAATGATTAATTTGGTGTGTTGATCTTTCAAAAAAAATACTTTTGAGATGATTGAATAGGGTCTAAATTATTCATATATTCCTTATTTTCATGTTTATTTCCTTTTGGATCCCTATATTTTTTAATTTACACAATTTTTTTATTTGATTGTATGTGAGGACACAACCTCCTACAAGTTCTGAGTATAATTCTTCATGATATATATATATATATATATATATATATATATATATATATATATATATATATATATATATATATATATATATATATATATATATATATATATATATATATATTAAAATTATTTTTAAAAATATATATAACCTTAATAATAATTAAATAAGTGCTTACCAATATATATATGTGTATCAACCTCCATATAATCTTTCTTACTCAAAATGCATACTCGGTCTTCTACTTGAACACAGAACATAGGAAACATAGAGTATGGATAGTTATTTTTCAAAATGAGAAACTTTTATTGATTTTTTTGGAGTGATAATTTACTAATATTATAATCCATCATAATTTTCTCCTTGCATAATTATTTAACAAGTTTTATATGACCTATAATTTTTCCAAAGGTTCTTGATTCCCTCCAAGAATGTTGAGAGGCTAATAACCATCCTAGTTCATATCACCGTTATAAAAATGACTCAAAATGTGATTCAAGTAGGTAATTAAGTAAAATTAAACCATTCATGATCCTAATCAAAAATAATACATCATTTAAGCTCCTTTAAACATGACTAAGGACCCAAAACTTGACAATAAAATTCAAAAACTCAAATTTGTTAAATTGGTGAGAAAATACAAATTTCAAAATTTAACATATTTAAGAAAACTTTTACACTTGGAGAAGATTATAAAGTGTATTATATGACTCATAAATCCCTTAAAACAACCTAAACAAGCTACATTACCCCTAGCTAATATGATCAAGCCCAAAATTGAGAAAATAAAACAAGACAGGTTCATCATTAGAAGGATGCTCCTAAATCACTTATCAACATCTTCACTATTTTCCTCATCTTCTCTATGAGGTGAAAAGGAATCACATCTAACTCTATATCCCATAATCTCATCACCCCTTTATACTTTATCATATTTGGCTTGAATGCCAATAAGGATATGGTAGGGTATACATGATTTTGAGTTGGAGATGGAGTAAGAGGAGGTAAGTATGATATTGCAAGTCTAGATAAGGTTATTGAGGCATATAGTTAGGGTTTTAGTGAGGCTGATAAGGGTCACTATAAATAAGATATGAATAAAGATACTCTTGACAAGACTGATCATATGATTGATAATACTCTTGGTAAGGTTGATTAGGCTCATAACAAAATTCATATAGATCATGATAGTGCTAATATGGATCATGTCTAGCATGGTATAACTCATTATAAGGCTGATAAGGAAGTATAGCATAGGAATTATCCTCATACATAGACATAAAACTTCATTTAGTGAATTTAAAACACAACTTACTTGAACCAATGTCTAGGCTGCTAGAACCAATTGATAGAACTTAAAGATTCCATTGATGTTTTGAATGCCTCCAAAGGCTTATTTGTAGAATAAAAACACCAATAATCCTTCCATTGCTTTTGACTTGGGTCCCACTAGGCATGCCAAAAACTATTATCTACTAAACTTGCACCCTTGTGAAGGTAATTTCAAGCCTTCATAGTCTTAAGTAATATGGAGATGATCCTAGGTTGTGGGTGGCCTAATATATGAATTGAATCTCTAGATTCTGTTGACCAATTTTTCCCAATAGGCAAAATTTTGGTCCCCTTCTTCCCTAGCTTTTCAAAACTAGTCAATTTCATGTTGCACAAGTTCAATGACATGGTTCTTCACCCTCATTCAATCCCTGGTTCAATCGGCACTTGGTTCATCCATCTTCAAGTTCAAACATCTCAATTAAATAGCGTTGAACCATTGAACCATTGAACCAATTTCAGTTCAATGGCTTGGTTCAACGAGCTTGGTTCAAAGGTGGTGGTTCAATGTTCGGTTTAAGTGGATGGTTCAATCCTTTGGTTCAACACTTGGTTCATCTACCTAGTTCAATCAATTGGCTCATTGACAAGTTCATTGGCGCACAATGGTTGAACCATTTGAACCATTAAACCAATTTTGGTTGAATGGCTTGGTTCAAGGGTATGCCCAATTGGTTGAAGGATAGTCGAAAGTTTAAATACCCTTGTAGAGGGTAGGCACTTCAAAGGAAAAGGATTGGGTAGGTTCAAATTTGTTTAAGTCTAAATTCATTTAAGTCCTAAATTCCTTCAAACAAAAAGTCTGAAGGAATTCAGGCGCAGCTCAAAACAAAAGGCCGAGGCTAGGGAGAATTTCCATGAACTTTTTGTCTGTGGGAAAAATTCCATGAATAAAAGCCTACATAAAATACACAAAGCCCACAGGAACCTGGGACAATCTGAAGGAACAAAGGGACCCACCGAAGGACCCCGAAGAGCAGGTGCCCTTACGAGGGACTCTCGTCCCAAATACAAAGGGGCACTAAGCAAAGTCAGGAAAGTGCTAAGGAGATACAAAAGACAAAGGAGTGCCTGCAGAGAAACTAGTGAAGGTCCTGATGACATTTTGACAGGGACGAGGATGTCCTGGATGTTGTCAAAATTAATAAAGCAAATTAGCTGTTGGTTTTCAAACCAATAACGGCTATGTGAGTGTCAAAATTAGTGCAAAAAAATAGCCATTTTGCTTTCAAAGTAAGAGAGAGCTAACCATGAGAGTCTAGAATGTAGTGACCTACCATAAGTTCACCCCCAAGGGCTGAAGGAGCCAGAAGAGACAAGATAGGGAAAAGACAAAGTGCTAAGCATGGAATGAACAAGCAGATGGTCCAAGTGGCAAAGGGAAGCGCTGATTCAAGAACTGACTCTAGCAGGTGAAATAGTGCCTACAAATTGACCATTAGAGACACAAATAGCTAGCAGTGTAACCAGTTTTCTCCATTTCAAATTAATGATTAGACAAACCATGTAAATCACCTTGAAGAAGTGACCTTACAAATAGACAAGGGGCATAGTTCATTAATGTTTGACCATCCTGCTCTTCCCAATTAGGGGACACAAATGGGCCACTTGTAAAAGGGTTGCCAAAAGGCCTCTTTTCTTATCTTATATATTGAAGACTTGTCATTTGAGAAAATATCTTTCACATTTGTAAGGCGTAGCCCTAGAAAAATTTCCACCTGAATCAATAAACGCAATTTTTACCTCTATCTTGGATGGATATATCTGAGTATGTCTTGAGTTTTTGTTTGTGTTCAATCATTATTTCTTGATGCTTTCATAAGTTCAACACCAACATATATGTTGTCTACAAGGTGCCATCTCTGTAGCTGATAGGAGGAGAGCAGTATTTGGAAGTGCAAAATAGAAGAAATTACTTACAGTGTGTATCTCACAGCACCTTGGTGAATCTTTATTCTCTATATTTTCCATTAAAGCCTCCCTACCAGTTTCTAGCAGCCTGGTCCTTCTGCCAAGTGTGAAGTATATGTATGTATTTGTCTGATTTCAAGTGTGGATGTGTGAAGGTCAACTTATTTTGGTGCATCACCTCTTTAGAGTAGTTTGTTTTCCTATATCTTTCTCCCTTTTCACCCCCCAAGTATATCTATATATATGTATGTGTTAGCACTTGCTGGAATGAACATGATGCATCAAAGGGAGCTAGCCCTTATCTAGAGACTCTCCCCTCTAGCTTTGCCAGTCCCACAAGTGAGAGGGGAGTTTCCATAGTTGTGAGGAGAAGGTAGGAGCTCGACCTCCTGGCAAGGGTGCAATCTTTAATGTTAATAGTTTTGGCACGCCTGATGGGACATAGTTTTACAACTCAGTAAGGTCTCAAGATTGATGTTAGTTCTATTACATCAAATCAAATATTTTTAGCATCTAGAGACTCTGAGTTAAATATGTTGGTTAAGCAGCCTGGTGCCATCAAAAATCACTCTTTATATGTATATTTATTTTGCACAAGATCATGGATCTTGTTTTCCTTCATATGGTTTCGATCAAGCTCCAAATATTTATGCAATCCCCTCAAGTAGCCCTCCTAATTGTCCTACAATGATAAGGGAAGTGACCCTAGAATTGGAAATTAAAAGATTGAAAGAGTTGATGTATGAAGAGGAGTGTTTGTTTAGGCAAGCATGGGCCTTGTAATCCATGGAAGAGGAGGTAGCAAAATGGAAAAGTCCATTTATTCAAGGCAGTCAGCCTTTTGTGCCCCCTCCTAATCTGAAGAAAGCCCCATCTTTTATGTCAAATCCTTTCTATCAGATTGCACTTGCTCACTCCAGCTCATCAAATACATTCACTCTCAATCTCATGCACCTGGCTTTCCAACATCAGAAGACATCAAAACAACCTCCCATGGAGATGAACCTTTTAAACTCCTTATATTGTGAATCTTCCATTGGGGGAAATACCACCAGCTAGCACGTCCCTCTTTTAAAGACTCCTCTAGCACATCAACAGTGTCTTCTTAGCATTCCTCAACCTCCCTAAGTCCTTTAGCATGATGTATAGATTTTGAGTTGGAGGAAGGATTGCTAGGGACCAGCTCAGAGCTTTGAAGAGGATCACGCTGGTGACCTCTAAGAAAGACTCTTTCAAGACAATCTAGCTAAGCAAATTGAAGATTTAGAGGCTAGGATGAAGCTATTTCTTGAAAGAGAGCTAGAACCTTTAGACCTTATAGAGGATCCCCAGGACCTTGGAGAAAACAAAGTTGCTACCTATTCACAAGAGTAAAATTTCAATTTTGAGATCCTAAACTGGGGAAAGACAGTAGAATCATGGGGCAGGGAGGAAAAGAAGCAAGTTTTTTTTCAAAACCTTGAAGAAGTTGAGGCTGCTCCTATCGATGATGATGTTGGTGACCTCTAAGAAAGGTGTTTCTAAGAGGATCTAGCTAGGAGAATTGTGGAGTTGGAATCTAGAGAGAGATTCCTCAGCCAATGTGTGATAGATAGCTCAGATCAAATAGCACATTCTATGTCTGAACACACCCCACCTACACATTTCCAAGAGAGATATCAGGCCATACCTAATATTGATGAAGTGCTAACCAAGTGGAAGGAGGAGAATCATTTGATTCTATCTCAAGGACTGCCTCCTCTTCCACATGTTTTCTCTACTTCACCCCTTCTCAAGGAAGAACCTATCCTGTAGGAGGTGAGTGAGGAGAAAAAGATCTAATCTACAGTTTTTAAAGAGGCTATCATGAGTGACAACAAAGAAGAAATCATCATCAATGCTCCTTGTGAAGACCTTATCAGTAATGGAGAAGATGTAGGTCTTGCATATATGTAGATGTTCCAGCAATACAAGGAGGAACAAATGCATGGTAAGCTCTCTTCCCCTCTATTTGATGAACTTCCTTGCTACTTTGATGAGGAGGATGACTACACTAAGGAGCCTGAGTTAGAGGAGGATCAAGAGGATACCTTTGAACATTTAGAGGTCCTAATTTTTAAGGAGGAAAAGGAGAGGTCTGTCTTCTTGGAGGAATGCCTTGAAGAAGAGAGCTTTGAATAAAGAGGTGATATTCTATGGGATGAGCAATCATTTTGTGAGTCCATTTCAGATATCACCATAATCACCCTTCTTCAAGAAGGCCAAAAGGAAGCAGAGGATGAGTGTGACAAGATCTTCAATGAGGCAGAAAGAAATGGGTTGGACCATGATACATTGCAGAGGGAGTGTGCAGATCAAAAGGCTTATGGTGATGAGCTAGTAGCCATTGATTTCTTGGTGAGGAGCACCAGTAAAAGGGACTAGCATTCAACATGCTTCTAAGGACAAGAAAAGTACATGTATTTTGAAGGCATGTTTGAATTTGATCCACTCAAATACAAGCCAACTCAGGTGACAAGCAAGAGGAGCAAGTCACCAATTCTCCTTTTCATTCAGCTACTTGCCTACCACCATAAGTCTTCTTTCTAGGAAGGGGACTTAAGAAATTTTCCCTTTGATCCAAGAGGGAAGCAAATATTCTTGGTTAGTTATATATAGTAGTTTATTTTTAGTTTCTTTCCTACTTTCCCTAAGTGCAGTTGCACAAGTAGTAGTTTTCTTAAGTCTTGTGTGTGTTTTCATTTCCTTGGAGGTAGATCTATGTGATTGGTTCTAAATTAATTGGGGTTGTTGCTAATTTTAAAGTTACAATCTGACTCTGTGCCCAATGGATTTTCAAGGCAACTAACTTCTAAGCATAGCAGGCATGCTTCCCTTGTAAGTTGCCAATTTGTTGACCAATTTTGCCCAACAGTCAAAATTTTTGTCCCGTTCTTCCCTTTCTTTTAAAAACTAGCCAATTTTAGGTTTCACAAGTTCAATGACATGGTTCTTCACCCTTGTTCAATCCCTGGTTCAATCGGTACTTGGTTCATCCATCTTCAGGTTCAAACATCTTGATTAAACAGCATTGAACCATTGAACCATTAAACCAATTTCAGTTCAATGGCTTGGTTTAATGAGCTTGGTTCAAAGGGGGAGGTTCAATGTTTGGTTCAAGCAGATGGTTCAATCCTTTGGTTCAACACTTGGTTCATCGGCCTAGTTCAATCAGTCGGCTCATTGGCAAGTTCATTAGCATGCAATGGTTGAACCATTTGAACCATTGAACCAATTTTGGTTCAACAGCTTGGTTCAAGGGTATGCCTAGTTGGTCGAAGGACAGTCTAAAGTTCAAATACCCTTGCGAAGGGTAGGCACTTCAAAGGAAAAGGATTGGGTAGGTTCAAATTTGTTTAAGTCCAAATTTGTTTAAGTCCTAAATTCCTTCAGACTTTTTGTTTGAAGGAATTCCTTTGGATAAAAAGTCTGAAGGAATTTGGGTGCAGCTCAAAACAAAAGGTCGAGGCCGAGGAGAATTTTTACAGACTTTTCATCTGTGGGAAAATTTCCACGAACAAAAGCCTACAGAAAATACACAAAGCCTACAGAAAATACACAAAGCCCATGGGAACCTGGGACAATCCGAAGGAACAAAGGGACCCGTTGAAGGACCCCAAAGGGTAGGTGCCCTTTCGAGGGATTCCCAGCCCAAATACAAAGGGGCACTAAGCAAAGTCAGGAAAGTGCTAAGGAGATACAAAAGACAAAGGAGTGCTCGCAGAGAAAATAGTGAAGGACCTGATGACATTTTGACAAGGATGAGGATGTCTCGGAGGCCATCAAAATTAACAAAGCAAATTAGCTGTTGGTTTTCAAACCAATGACGGTCATGTGAGCATCAAAATTAGCACAACAAAATAGTCATTTTGCTTTCAAAGTAAGAGAGTGCTAACCATGAGAGCCTAGAATGTAGCGACCCACCAGAAGTTTGCCCCCGAGGGCCGAAGGAGCTAGAAGAGATAATATAGGGAAAAGATAAAGTGCCAAGCATGGAACGAGCAAGCAGATGGTCCAAGTGGTGAAGGGAAGCACTGATTCAAGAAGTGACTCTAGCAAGTTAAATAGTGCCTACAAATTGACCATTAGAGATGCAAATAGCTAGCAGTGCAATGGATTTTCTCCATTTTGCATTAATGAGTGGACAAACCATGTAAATCACCTTGAAGAAGCGACCTTACAAATAGACAAGGGGCATAATTCATTAATGTTTGACCAGCCTGCTCTTCCCAATGAGGGGACGCAAATGGGCCACTTGTAAAATGGGTGCCAAAAGGCCTCCTTTCTTCTCCTATATATTGAAGACTTCACATTTGTAAGGTGTAGCCTGGAAAAATTTCCACCTGAATTAATAAACACAATTTTTACCTCTATCTTGGATAGATATATCTAAGTATTTCTTGAGTGTTTGTTTGTGTTTAGTCATTGTTTCTTGATGCTTTCATAGGTTCAACACTAGCATATTTGTTGTCTATAAGGCACCATCTCTGGAACTGACAAGAGGAGAGTAGTATTTGGAAGTGCAAGATAGAAGAAATTACTTACAGTGTGTATCTCACAGCACCTTGGTGAATCTTTATTCTCTGTATTTTCCATTAAAGTCTCCCTGCCAGTTTCTAGCAGCCTGGTCCTTCTGCCAAGTGTGAATTGTATGTATGTATTTGTCTAATTTCAAGTGTGGATGTGTGAAGGTTGACTTATTTTGGTGCATCACCTCTTTAGAGTAGTTTTTTTTCCTATATCTTTCTCCCTTTTCACCCCCTAGTGTGTGTGTATATATATATATATATATATATATGTATGTGTTAGCACTTGCTGGAATGAACATGATGTATCAAAGGGAGCTAGCCCTTATCTAGAGACTCTCCCCTCTAGCTTCGCCAGTCCCATAGGTGAGAGGGGAATTTCTATAGTTGTGAGGAGAAGGTAGGAGCTCAACCTCTTGCCAAGGGTGCAATCTTTGACATCAATAGATTCTAAGGGCTATCTCCCCTTGATGTATTATTTAGGATTTCTACACTACACTAACATCTTGTAAAGAAAAAGAGAATAAGGTAAACTAAAAGGAAAACCTATCTAACTAAGGTGATACACCAAAAATTTTCCTTCACTTATCTAATATGAACTAATAAGGCTGAATAATAACATAGACCTTATTAGACTTCTCAAATGAGTCTCCAAATATAAAAATTTCACATAGAGGCTTGGCTTGATACATGATCTAAGGTAGTTGATCAATAGGTCTCCTAAAGACACTAAGGAAATATTACACTTGACATAAATACAAGATTATTTAAGCACATTATACAACCTATAAGGATGAATTAACACCTACAAATAGGTAAAGAGGAGAAGATAAAATGAAATTAAGAGCACACTATCATTATCATTCATCAACTAACCATGAAAAAACACTAGTCACAAGATTTGAAGAGGCATGAATTTAATCTTATTAATTCAAAAGAGGCAAGTACAAGTTTTTTTCTAAGAATGGCCTTGCCAAAACTTAGGTTAAGGATTCTTTTCAACTACCAAAAATAAGATTACATATGGACAAAAATGAGAAAGGAGAGAGAAAGAGACAAGAGCTAAGAAACTAGAAATATATCATTTACTTAGTCCTTATCCAATTTATATGTACTATTTCCTTGAATATATTTCATCTACCCTTTTAAAAATGGTGTATAGGTAAAGTAGTACTTGTCTTAAAATTTTGAAGAAGTCATTGCATTGATTTCTAATATCTCACCTATACAAGTGCCTACATTTTTGCTTGCACACCTTATATACTTGGTGAAGAGGTCATCTCCTTAAAAATGTGCCTTAAAGACTTAGTCAAGTCTTCATTAATCTCTCCATTGAAACCTTATACATTTTTTTATGATCTCTCTCCATCATTATTTGGTTGTTAGAAGGCTTCTTCAATTGCTTTGACTTTGTCCTCTTTGACTAGGAATTAGAAGAAAGGAGGGCCTTTTTAGAAGTCTTTGAGACCTTTTCAACCTTTGAATACTTCTCCCAAAAACTTCATGAATTATTAAAACTTTAGTACGCATAGGAGGGATAGGGAAACATCAATAAAGCCTTTGGAAATGTTTCTATGGATCAATTTAATACTTTGATCATTTGGCTCCTTGATGAGCAAAGAGGCATAGGAAAGATAAAATTATTTTTGCATTGAACCAAGTAAATTACCTACTTAAAAGGCTTATAAACATGAATTCAGACCTAAAACAAGGCATTTTTAACCATCAAGTATCCCAAAATATGCAATTTTATTCTTATAGCATGCTTTTCCACTCATTCTTTATAACCCTAAAAACCAATAAATCTCCTTGTTTATGAGATTATTCAAATCACCTTGATAAAATGAGCACAATTTTTAGTACCCTCTATCCCCTTACAGGTTCATATAAAATTTCATGAGATAAATCCAAGTAAAATTACTCTTTTTCTATCATTAATCTCTCCAATTAGGCCTAATTAGGCCTACTATGCCTAGAAAGATAAATTTGGCCCAAATGACCACCCACATGTGTGAAACTAGACAAAAGTGTTTGATTCACTTTACCTATATGAATACCCTTCTCCATGCCAAATTTCCTACTTTGGGACATTGTATAAGTATGTAAACCATGAAGTGGCTTTTGGCAAGGTTCTCCTTCTAAGGCATTTTCAAACTACCTTGAAAAATCTGAATTGTTTGAACTCTTATATGTTATCTTGAATGTATTTTTATACTTGGATAGGTATAATAACTCCCAAGTCACCTCTACCAATGATTTAAATTAATCCACACACTTTAAGACCCCTTTTTGTTTTAAAAACTTGTAAAAGTATAGTTTTTCTCAAATCCATACAGGTTCAGGTATAAATAAATTTCATGTGGAGGACCTTCAAAGAGTATAAAATATATTTTGGTGAGTTACAAGGTCAAATACTTTCATTTGGATGAATATTATCCACTTCTTTCTCCATCAACCTCTTAGAAGGGTTTTTAAAAAGTTTAGAGTTACTTTAGGTTTTAACAATTGTTCATAAAGAATAGGGGCCTAATCCACCAACTAATTTCACTAAGTTTGAGTATTTATAGACCCCTAACACCCACTAAGATATTATACTCCCATGTAAATTATCTATACCATTTCAAGCATAATAAAGTTATCATTATTTGGCTTATAGGCTTATTTAAGAGCTTGATAAGGTTGTACTTGCCCAAAGAGGTGTGAAAGAGTTTGAATTTGGCTCCAAATGGTTATTTGAGGTCTATTCCACCTTGTATAGCATTCTCCATTATCTATCCTCATCATTTCTACCACCAAAATCCTTTGTAACCCCTTGAATTAATCTCAATGTTTCTTGATAAAATTGAATTCTTGACCCTAACCCTATTACTTTCTTGTATTTTATCTAAAATGAAAAATTATTTTTGTGACCTTCATGAACATGAAACATAATCCCCAATTCCCCATGAAAACTTTTATTGGTCCTAAAAATACCATTTAATCTCGTAGACACTATTTCTCAATTATTCTTTAAGGTGGTCAGACCAGATGTAGGTGGAGATTTGAGGTTTCATTGGTCTACTTGGAGAAAATAGAGGTGATGAGAGTCTTGATTAGGTATGCACAAACATATTTTAGTGTTATATACCACCTTTTCACCCTTATTAGTAGCTTTAAGCTATCATTCTTCATCTATGCTTATACTGACATGTGTGTATGGTGATTTAGGCCTCTTGGTTGTAGGTACTTATTTTAGGTGTCTAAGCCTAGAATGAAAGAGATTGAATGATAAAAAGAGTGAGGAATTTTAGAATGTTTCAAAAATACTTCCCTTTCACTCCTTTACCCCTTATTTATTACTCATTCTTATGTACATCCATTTGTTAATTCATATTAAACCAACTCGGTCTCATGCTCTACTAAGTCTGACTATAGGTGATGCTTGGACTAAGAGAGAGGTGAGATCTTCCATGTAGGTGATATGAGTATTTTGTATGTCCTATTTCCTTGAGAATAATTTCTTGATCTCCATGGAATATTTTTCTGATCATTCTCCTTCTGGCTCTAACCTTCTCTTCAAACCACGAATTTAGTCAAAAAAAGATGGTTATAAGTGATCATGTGATGTTTTAGGATGTGAGATGCCAAATATAGGGTCATTTAACCTTTATATGTAATTTACCCCTTAATAATGTGTTCCTAATCTTCCCATAGTATCATGTATAATGTAAAATTTTCTATGTTCTTATCCCTTTACTTACCTTACCTTACTTTCATAAGTATGACCATTTAGTCCTACTCAAACCCTATTATAAATGGTCATTTAGGAAGTATTCATCACAATATTATAATGAATAGTTTACATTAATATGTCCTTGATTATTTTATATCCTTCATAAATAATCCACATACCTACCAACTACATTGGAATCCAACCTCACCTTCACCTCATTGTTTAAGGCAAAATAGGATGTTTGTAGGTGTCTTTCAAGTCTTGAATAGGACAGTGGGTGAAGTGGAGATATGGAGTGATTTGGTGATGAGTCTAAATTTTAATTTAATTTAAATCACTATCCATTTTGATATTATTAATTTTTCTCCCTTAATTACGACCAAAACCTTGACTTTCTTTGAAAAATCAGTCATCAAGAGAGTTTGTGGACCCTATTCTATGGACTAATATCATCATGTTAAAGTGTGTAAAGTAGGTAAATTAAGTAATAATATGAAAATAATACTTTCATTTGTAGTTGTAAATTCATCCTCCCTTAGACCCTTTCATTTTTATCTTACCTCCATGTTCAACATGACACCTTTTAAAGTATCTTAATGGGTGACTCTTGTAGATGGTGATTTCTCCCTATATATGGACTAAGGAGGGATGGGAGATTAGTATCAAGAGAAAAAAATTATATTAAGTCCCTCATTGACCCTTTATGCTCAAAAATAGATTGAATAATCATAAAATTGACATAAGGAGGTTTTAATATAAATTTAAACAAGAAATGGTCCATTACCTTAAAAAATGCAAAAATACCTTAACTTCTCTGAATAAAAGATTTTTTAATGTTATTTCTTCATTATATTTAGCTCTCTATGAATGAATTATTCCATGGATTTCATGATATATTGAGTTAGTCTATATGACACCAATTCATTTTCTATGAACCTTTGTTTTAGCTTCTAAAACAAATCAATACTTCTTATCACCCCTACTCCATCATGGTTGTTGTAGGTAGTCATATCTCTTTGTGACACTTCTTATCATTTCACCTAATAAGGATTTAATGAGCATGTTCACCTAATATATCCATTCAATTATCTATTTATCCTCTTCTATGAGACAAGGAGATAAAATTATGTTCTTATTTTTCCTACCTATTTATTAATAGTCTCCATGATCATAACATACGAGCCTAACTAATACATTTAGGCACAATAGGCCTTTTTAGGTATTTTTATTCTTATGAGTGTCATTAGCCATTTAAAGACTTATAAATATTTTAATGAAATAATATCATGTGTTTTAACATACCTTATAACCTTTATGACTCCTTTATTCATGTCACTTGTCATGATATTCCTCTTAACTTGCTCACTAAGGTCTGGAGATAAAGCTATGCTACTAGACCTTTAAGTGCTCTTTTGTACCTTAAGATATTATGGTATATTGAACCTAATTAACTACCTTAAATGACTGGATTATACATCTCTAGTCACTATTCTTGATAATATCATGATGACCTCATTGAGATACTTTTCAAGCACTAGAAACTCATTAACTATAGTTGTGCCTTGTAAAGAGATTATCCCACCAAAGTCATCTCAAAGGATATTATACTTAAGATGGAGATATAAGAGATTTTTATTTGATAATTAGGTTTTAAATAACTCAATAACTAAATTTTTAACCCTTGAATATTAATATACTTTTTTTACAACTCAAATCATGCTCCAAAATTGATCAAATAGACTATTCACAAAGACACTATAGAAAACCAATTTTGTGCCATATGTACCTTATTATAATGATTTACCTAATGAATACCCATTTAATATTTCCTATTATAACCTAAATAACCACTCTTACCCATCAAATTCTTAAGCAAATACATGGAGGAAAACCTGGACCCTATCTAGATGAATAGGCCATTTAGACCCCTTACACTCTTAGTGATTGTTCATAAATATGGGAAATTAAGCCTAAAAAATAATACCATAAATTTTAATTAAATCATGGTCCATATCATTTCCAAATATATTAGGGCTTAACTCTCTCTATCTTTATCATACAAATCAAAAACCATTGGCCTTCTTTGAGCTACCAAAGAGGTCAATATGGGAAAAAAGTATGTTTTCTTAGTTTTAACACCCAAAACTTCCTTAAAAACATGTATTTTACCTTAAGTGGACTAAATTAGGTCCTGAATATAATTTATAGACAACAACCCTCAGGAAAACTTTATAGATGCCTCAAAATGACCTATTTTATCACTAAAAATGCCATAATTGTGTAGGAAACCTGATTGAAATGTTTTAAAAAGTGTTAATAAGGCCTCTAAATGTATGAATAGATACACCATTATGAAATTAAGCTTTCTTATGATAAAATAATATCATTACCTTGTAAAACCTTTTGTGGAGGTCATAAAATGGTCAAAATGCATACAAATGAGTCATAAAGTTAGTCTAGAAAGTCATCAACGTGATTGATCATATGTAAGGCATGAAATTATCTTGATACATTCCATGAGACCTATCAAGACACTCTATATTATTTTCACTACTAAAAATGGCTTGAAAAGACCAAGAAGAGACTAAACAAGCACAAGGTCATGATGAACAAAACCTCAAACCTATCTAATCAATGTTAAAACTTGATAATAAAGGATTAAAGTGATCACAATAAGGACATTTCAAGACCCACATACTGACTAATAATAAAAATATTCATGACAATCAAAGTTTTGAACTACAGGGGTGATAATTTGACCTATGAGGTCAAACTTGTCAACATGGCCCTTAATCCAAAATAATGGATCTAGGTGCCCTAAATATATGAAAAATATTGTCATACCATAAATTAGAGACCGTATTTTCTTGATAAAATTGTAATATTTTTTCCTCAACCCATTTGGTCATGTAATCTATTCATACCAAAATATAGTATTCTCTATATGATGTTGGATCAATTGGGCCAATGAAATCTAACCTATATTTCTCAAAAGGTTCCAAGGCCACTTGAGGATGGAGAGGAATTTATTTAAAAAGTGTAGGTTTTCTCATCCTTTGTAATTTATCACATTACCTCACATAGTTATTCGCATCCTTGTGTAGTGAAGGCCAATAATACCTAGAGCCTAAGATTTTATGAATGGTCTTTTGGACTTAATAATGGCCTCTTATTAGTTCATCATGACAATATCATAGAATTTCATAGATCTCATACTATCATATACATATTTACAACACAAAGTTAAGTCCACATTTAAATAAAATCATGCTACACCATTTAAAACATTAAACTTTCCTTAACAATACATATATTTTATTTATTTGTGGAAGTAGATGGAAACTTCCATGTGGCTAAATAGTTGGTCATATCTAAAAAACATGGTAAGTTTTTTTTAAACTAAAAATAAATTCTCGTCTGGAAAATAATCTTCAATTGATTCATACTCTCTTAAAATAGTTATCCTTGACATGATATACACAAGCACATTGGCCTTGTTTGGCTTATAAGCTATTTTTATATTAAACTCTTGTAATAGTAACAACCATATAACAATTCAAAAATTAATTATAGGTACATTCATTATATTTATAATACTTTAATGGTTTGTATGCAGTATTACCTTGTACATGGTAATATAATGATGGGATTTGTTAATGGTGTAAACAACAACAAGGAACTCATTTTTAGTTATATAATTATTCTCAGTTGGCCTAAATTTTTTGATGATTTAATAGATATCATACATCCCACCCCCTTATTATTTTTTACTAAGAACATATCATATTTCCTTACTAGAGGCATATGAAATGAAAGTTCCCAATTTGGTCCTCTTAATCTAAGGGAAAAAATCATCTTTTCTTTTATTGTTAGAAATAGTATTTCCATTTATCTAACCACTAGAAATCATTGTATTTATAAATAAAACATTGGTGTTAAAATATTTAAAAATTCCTCAATAAGACTCTGATAATAACTACATGTCCTAATAAAATTCTTACATCATTCTGAGTTTTTGGTGGAGGAAATTTTATAATTACTTTTATCTTTGTAGGGTCTACTTTATTTCCTTTAGATCATATATTATGTCTTAATACAATACCTTAATCCACCATTATTAGGAATTTCTCATCATTTAAATATAGTTGATGTTTCTCTCGCCTAATGAGTACTTTTTCTAATTTTTGGAGAACCTCATCAAAAGAGATTCTATGCATAGTGAAATAATCAATATACACTTACACATAATCATTTGTTAGTTCATCAAATATTGATAGAATTTCATGTAGAAAGGTAGTAGGTGCATTAAATAATCCAAAATGTACAACTTTTTATGAAAATGTGCCCCAAGGATAGGTAAAGTTAGTCTTATCTTGGTTTTTTGGTAATAAATGTCTCTGGTTGTATCCCCTAAAACCATATAGGAAATAAAAACATTTCTTCCCAGCCAAAATATCCAAAACATGATCGATAAATGGTAGGGGACAATAATATCTCCATGTTGATTTATTAATATCTGTATAATCTACACAAATTCTCAATTTTCCATTCTTGTTGGGAACTATATCTAAAGGATAAATACACTAAATATATAAAATGGGATATATACATCTTACTTGAAATAATGTATTAATTTTAATCTTTACAATATCTCTAAGTGTAGGAATTATTATTTTTTGAGGTTGTATCATAGGTCTCATAGTTTTTATATAAATGTGATTTGTGAATATGTTAGGATGAAATCCTCTTGTATCACTATAGTTACATACAAAATATTTTGAATGTGAGTACAAAACTATGAACAATTGAGACTCTTTCTCATTTATTAACAACTTTTTTTGGTGTTCAACATTCTTGTAGGATGGATTGTAATTTGCTTGTTTCTATGGTATATTGAGTTAACTATCATAAATTCACTCATCAATGAGTTTAATGGATAAGAGTGGGGTTTCAATGTGTGGAATTTTACTATGTCTTTGAGGTGAGGATGACCTCTACCAAGGGGCAATGAAAATATGTTAAAAATTATCATTGATTGTCTTGTATTGAGCTGACAATGCCTTGATGAAAAGTTATTTTTTGATCAATTCTTTCCTCATAATATTATTATAATTTATTCGTGTGTTCCTAAACTATGATAACTTCCAAGGAATAAATACTTTCTTTATTGTTAATTTCATCAATTTCATCCACCTGTAAATTGTTATGAGAGTTAGAGGAGGGTTTTTTAGGAGGGTTCAGAGATGCTTTCTTAGCATTAAACCCATTTGTTATTATCATGTCTGAAAATATAAAATATATTAAGGTAGAATTTATATCAAGCCAAAGTCTTCCCAATATTAGTGGATATTCAATATTTTGGGTTCATGGTTGACGTATCATAAATCCCATAGGATATTCCAAAGTTTAAATGGTCAATAAAACATCTTAAATGATACTTTTTAGTTTAGTTATGGACTGGTCAACCATTTTTAATACTGTAAAATTTGATTGCATGTTGGTTAGGGATAATTATTTTATCATGTCAATAGTCATAACATTAATGTCAACCCATAAATATTATAGAACATTTGTATCTAATTTTTTTCAATTGATTATATTACCATTGGTTTTTAAGTCTCCATATTTGGGTGGAATAATTCTTCCCACCAAGAGATCAGCTAATTTACCATCAACTTAGATGGTTTTGTAGTTTTTTTGTCTTAAAGTTTTTATGCATAATTCCTTAATGCTTATATTGGGCTCATGGATATCCTAAATTTCCTAAAATATTAGAACTAAAATGCTTAGGTGTTTAAATTCCTAGATGATATCAAATTTGGTTACATGAAGTGTTTCCTGGCATGTTGTTTTCTCTTTCAATCTTTCTAGTAATGGGATTGGTGGTGAGATAGTAGGAGATTTGATTTGTGGGGTCATATTGTAATTGATTTTATATAAAAAATTACCTTTATTTTGAATTTTATAATTCAACAATATTGGGGAAAGAATGTTTTGGTAGACTTGTTCTTGAAAAAAATTAATATTGTCACAAAAGATAGCATTTAGTGAGGTTGAATTTTTCAATTTTGTATTATAGATAAGATATCTTTGTGTAAATGTTTTGGGTTTTCCACAAGCTAAGTAGGTAGCTAAATCTCATTTATCTACTCTAACTGAGATATTTGAGTGGTATTTAAAGGGCCATGAAATAATACTTTTTGTTGGTTTCATATTCATCTCTAGCCTTAGAATTATTGACTAAGGTTTATCTAAGGAATACATTATTCTTGAAATTGTTGAGGTATCCATGACTATTGGTATTGGTTAGCCCATTTTGGGTTAGACCATGTTTGATTATTCCATTATGGTCCCCATTTTTGTTAGAATTAGATACAAGATCTAATTAATCTAATAAAAAGCATGAACAAGAGATAAAATAGTAATAGTAATAAACAATAACTATATATCTGAGACAATCACTAAAATAAATAAATAACTCAAATATTATGAATTAATCTAGTAATTAAATATTGATATGATGATTCAATATAAAAATAGCCATTGATTATATAGAGTAAGGTGTGCAAGATAAAGATCAAGGAACTCACACAACACATGTAGTTCAATTAATATCTGACTACAAGAATAGTGGAGTGCAACTCCATACTAACAAGATAGGTTTATAACTTGTGTAAATGATCAACAAAAGTTGACTAATAGTTAAGAAATCTTATCCTATCTTACCCTAAATAGTGGAGTGGAACTCCACTGTAACAATATATGTGTCCAAGTTGACTACTAGCTAATCAAACTTATCCTATATGGTGCAAATTATTAATAAACATAATAAACTAATTCCAATAAGTAATTATTACACCAATATAAATAATAAATATAAGTAAATAAAATAAATTCACAAACAATTTTTGTGTATCAAACCATGGTGCATCCCACTAATTAGGAGGCTAAGGAGTTCAAGGAAAAAATGGTTAAGATATTGATTAGGAGGGAAGTTTCCCCCTTACCTTTGTCCTATGTAGTTAATCTCTTATTCTTATAGAGTTATTTTATTCATATGATTTCTTATTGTTTGTATTAACTCACATTAACTATAAGAGTGGTCTTTCTAACATATGCAATAAAAATCCATTTTGTCAAGAGGACAGTCATAAAGTTCATGTTTGTATTTGTATTTGGTATAGTATATATCTAGTGGCTCACTAATATTATATTTTGACTAAATCCCATCCATTGTAGTGTTTTAGTTCACCAATATGTCTATTTTTAAATTAGAAATTTTTTCCATGATTTAATTTATCTTGCTATTTCATTTTCTTTATTTATTATTTCAAATTTCAACCCTAGTTCATGAGTAGTTCCTACTAAGATTAATGATATTTGAGAGCTTAATTTTGTTTACATATATTTTCCCTATAAGGTTTAGAGCATCTCTAAATTCATCATCTAGTCCTTTTATAATTATTTTCTTGATTAACTATTGGTCTAATCCAGTGCCACATTTTCTATGGAAAAATAGGAATTGGTCAAGATACTCTTCTAGGATTTCATCCTACTTTTGTTTCATCTTAGAAATTTATTCTTTATAGTATCTAACCCTACATTAGTATTGACACTTATCCAAAAAAATTGTGTCCATTTTATTCCAAGATTGGATAGAGTTGATTTCTAATCCCATGAGCCAATTCATGCTTCAATATTTTAGTGTAAATGGAAACAATTTTAGATATTATATATTAGTTACATAATCATATGTTTGACAAAGCACTTTGAACTCAAATAATAACTGGTAGGGACTTTTGAATCTATACCCCTAAAATTAGGTAATATAGATGGGGATATATTCTTCATAGAGGATTCATTATCTGGTTTTAACACTATGGGATAAGTAAAGGTTATTTCTTAACCTTATACATTATTTCTTATATCTCCCATTTTTTCTTCAAATGAAAATCCCAAGGATTCATGTAATGATATTCTTGATTTCTCCTCTAAATATTTCTATTTATCAACTTAATATGATGACTCTTCATTATATATGGCTCTGGTTTTGGGGGTTTGTCTGATAAGTGTTGAGTCTCTTTGCCTAATCTTCAACTAAAAAGTACTTTGATTTTAATTTTAAATCCTAAAGTAATATTACAATAATATTTCCTTAAACTGAAGTCTTATGAGAAAATTTAGTTCTACTTACTCCAATTTTTTGGATTTTTTTCTAGTTGTTGATACTTTTTTATTTTTATCAATGTAATGAAATATAATTTCTAAATGGAAACTTACTATAAGTTATCTCACAAGATCTAGTTAATGACTAGTTTCTAATGTCACCTAAGATTCCTTAGCAACAATACCAAAAAGTGATGAATGTCATTAATCCTTAATGTTAACTCAATAATTATCAATCCAAGGTGGTTTTCAAGGTTCTTAAAATAGGTGAAAAGGATAAATTCTCTTAGTAGGTCTTTTCCTAAAAATTCAAACTTAGAAATGAAATTTAACTACTAATCCAACTTTGATTTATTTAAGTAAATCAAATATTTATTCCTATTTCAACCAAGTAAAATTAGAAAAAAAGGTAAATCTAACATAATTATAAGTTAAATTTAACAACTAGACACATACACATGCATACTTCCTATAGATTAAACAAAAATCTTATTCGAAATAAAATATTTGGTGACAAAAATAAATATATTCTCAGAAATATCAATGAAACATTCATCCTCCTTGGGTGAGTTCTCTCCTTCCTTGGATAGGAATTAAAACTAATCACAAATATATTTTTAAAATGCTTTGGAACTCAAGCCTATATTATATTCATAATTATGTTGATAAAAAAATAAAATTACATTTGAATGTTTGAAAGTTATATATACATAATAAATCATTCTCATGTTACTTGGTCAATCTTCCAAGACTATTATCATGGAAAGTTTTATTTCTAACTAAAATCTTAATAGAGTTTAACTAATTACCCCATTTGTCAAAAATATGTGTGGAAAAACATTACACTTAAAGACTCATATTTAAATATTATAGTCATCCTATTTTTTTAGGAACAAAAAATGGTAGAATGTTTTATTTAGGAGTCCTATTAAGATTCTATTATTTCTTATCCCAACTATCTATGAGATAGATGTGGGATAGTAAAAATGGATTTGAATACTTAAATATTTTACTCTTATTTTCTAGATATTTTCAACTGTCAACATCCAATCAATTGCATTTCCTTTATAGAGTTCTAATGCCACTTATTCAGCATTTAAAAATAGAGTATTATAACCATTTTATATTTTTGAATATTTGACATGTCATTTAGTCAATAAAAAATACCTTTACACCTTTATGGGAGCTGATGCATAATATTTAATAACTACATGGAATATATCATTGCCAAATTCCCATAAAATTTTAAGCTAGAATAGGCCAAAGATGTTCTAGCACTAATTTTATATGAGAAGTTTCAAGTTAAAATAGTCTGGAGTGAAACTTGAAGTGTCTCAAAATGATATGAAATTAATCTTATCGATATATCTTTGTTTCAAAACTTTATCCCCCCATTATTCAATGACTGATATGACATGTTCTAAAATATATCATATTTTTTTTCCAATAAATGTTAGAACATCGAGGACACTCCAAACGATGTTGATTCCTAGAGAACAACTCCAATATATACATGTAGACACCTAAATTTTGAGTATGATACCAATTTAAGCACTTGATTATTGATATTATATTTATTTTAATTGACATTTTATGTGTTTATAAATGTTATTTAATTAATTTGTGTCATAAATTAATTGTTTGGTCAATTTTTGGACACATTCCAAGAATTTATTAAAAAATAGTTAAACATGTTAGTTAGAGTCTAATTCATTGTAGTTCACTTAATATTTGGTTAACTCAACTATAAATTTATTTTATTCAAAATTATATTTTTATATTTATATTTATATTTTTTATTTTTTATAATTCTTTTTTTAGATTTTCACTTGTCTAGTGTGTATATGAGTGTGCATATTTATATAACTTATGAAGAAATTTCTTCTATGATGTCCATATCTTATCATTGATTTTAAATTGTCATATTTATTCTATTTTTATTTTAATTAGTGGTTAATTAAATATATTTAATTATTTTTTACTTTTAAACTTAACGTTTAATGCAAGTTACCTTATAATAAACTTATGTTAGCTTTCTTTATTAATAATAATTCCACACAATGGTAGTGTGTTTCATTAATTAAAATTGGGAGAAAAATTATCATGTTTAATATTCAAGTATATTTTATTTTATACCATTAATGATATATTTGTATTTTTTTAAATTTATTCAGTATAGTTCTTTTATCAACAATCTCACTTACAACACAACTAGTTTGACAACTAGTAATTCTAAGACAGATTGGTTGATACATAACTTAAATTTTAGAGTGAATAAAATATTATTTTCATTCCATACATATATTCAAAACCTTAATTTTTATCATATCTATATTCAAGAAAGGTTTAGAATGGATTCGGGCCATTATTAAAAGAAACAATGGCTTTAGTGAATTATACTTCCATGAATATCCTTATTTTCAAAGGTGATAACTTTAAGTATTGGAGATATCATCTAAAGATATTTATTGTATGGAAATGAGTTTTAAATAAGGTTCTCTATGGGTAAAAACCACATATACATTATAATACATTGACTGAAGATCAAAAAATCATTAAAAGATAAAGAAAAGGGAAGTACACAAGTTTGATTATATCTTCAAAGTTCTATAGACCTAATCATTTATCCAATAATTATAGAATGTAAGAATTCCCATGAGGAATTTAATACCTTACATACTTCATATCATGACTCTATTAAGGTAAGAGAAGTAAAACTCTAAATACTTAAAATTAATTTTGAGAACTTTAAAATGTCTAATTCTAAAGGAAATGGAGATTATTAAATAAGGGTAAATGATTTAGTACATGGAATGAGGGTTTATAAAGAAACTATCCAAAATAGTGTTATAAAAATAAATATTTTGAGATATTTAAGTAAAATATGGTTGCATATTATGATTTTTCTTGAAGAGTGTAATAACATGAACACTATAAGTGTTGATGGGTTGGTTGGTTCTCTTTTGTCCCATGAGGATAAGATGAGACTATACACATGAGATCAAGAACAAGCATTTGAAACTAAGGAAACGGTTTTAAATAGAAAAAGATAAAAATAAAAATTAGAATAAAGGGATTTCTTAAAACTCAAATTCAAAGTGAAAAGTTGAACCTAATTTCATAGGTAAGATAAATAAATATCTCACTTTTCATTACTGTAAAAAATAAGGATAGTTGATAAAATATTATAGAGTACTAGAAACTGAGAATCAAATTAATCAAGGGAGTGATAAAAAAACCATTTTAGCTAAGCAAAGTGATGTCCAATATCACCTAGATTATTGTCTCACATGTATATCTGAATATATAATGAAAATAATTAATTGTCTCATGATTAAAGTTTCTCAAATCATATGACAAGTCACAAATATGGTTTCAACAAGTTAGATGATTCTTTCAAAATCCAAGTACAATTGGAATATGGAAAGTCCATCCAAATTGAAAGAGAGGGCAATATGAAAATCACAAAAAATAAATCTAAAAAATATATAATTTAAATGGGGGGAACTCTTGAATTTTATTTTGAGGGCTTAAAAATTCCTACACATGTTTCTAGTTCAATAGATAATAATACTAGCTCTCCACAAGTGATTAGTTATCCATCTTCATCAACTCTAAGAAAGAACAAGAAATCATTGAATCCACATCTAGCCAATAAAATGATTCATCATAATTATGAGATGATTATTTCAATAGTCTTAAACATCAGTAAGTTAATTTTTTTTATGATTTTTATGTTGAAAATACTATGTTTTCATTGTCATTTATTGTTAATGAACATAAAAGTTATGCATAAACTAGTCAAAAGAAAAAATGGGTTAATGATATGAAAATAGATATGAATTAAATTGAAAATAATGATATATGTAATTTATTTCATCTTATATTAACTAAATATGTCATTTGAACTAAGTGAGTCTACAATAATAAAGTCAAGAGTGATGGTACAATTCATAAGCTATAATCAAGACTAGTTACAAAAGGATTTGCACAAACTTATAGGGTTGACTATGAGGAAACCTACACACCTATGGAACATCAATATGTTATAATAATAATTATTTTTAATTGTAAATTATGGATAATCCATCAAATGGATTTTAAAATTTCATTCCTAAATGGAGTGATTGAATAAGTATATGCAAGACAACTATAACATTTTGAGGTAAAGGGTAAATAATTTTGGGTATATAAGTTGAAGAAGGATTTTCATAGATTGAATTAATATATAAGATATTGGAAATAAATATCTTATATATGGTTATTGGATCAAATTTTTGTAATAACTAAATATGAGCCAACTCTTTACATATAAGTGTTGGGTTTTAATTTTATATATGTGTCTCTATGGAAAAGAATTAATATTTACAAGTAACTCTATGGAGATGTTGAATAGCTTCAATGAAACTTTGTCATTATAATTTGATATGACTTATTTTTTCCTTTGAACTAATTTATTAGCATGGAATTCCATCAAAAGAAAGAGGAAGTATTCATTTTTCAAGCCAAGTATGCCCAAGACATGTTAAATGGTATAATCTTCAAGATTTAAAACCCACAGACACTCTAATTAAAAGTGGAGAAAATATTATTATAGAATATATAAGTCCTTAAAATAATTATAAGACTCTTATAAGCATGGTTTGAATTTTTATGTATCTCACTATGACAAGACCTGATACCAGTTATGGGGTTTCACTAGTTTATAGATTTATGAGAAAACCATCACTCAAACATTTGCAAGTAGTGAAATGAATTTTTAGATATATAAGAGATAATTATAATAATGGTATTTATTTTATACCATAAATTTATTTATCTCTCATTGGATATATAAATTTATATTGGGAAGGATCTCTTGATGACAAGAAGTCAACTTCAAGTTATTACTTCACATTAGAAAGTGGATTGGTATGTTGGTATTTAAAGAAACAAGCTATAGTTGCATCATCCTCTGCTAAAGTTGAATATACAGCCATTATATCAGTTTACACATAAGGATTATTTTTTATAATAATACTATTTTATTTCAAAGAGGCTTAAAGTGAGCTAACATAGATATTATGTGATAACAATAGGATAATACAATTTTCTAAGAATCTAGTTTTAGATGATAGAACCAAGCATATTGAACTTAACATTATTTTTTTAAAGACTTTATAAATGATAACAAATTTTTCATTTATTATATGATAATTTAAGATCAATTTTATGATATTCTCACCAAGGGATTACACAAGCAGATTCATAGAATACTTAAGGAGATGATAGGCATTTCACATATTTTGATCAAAGGGGGGAATGTTAAGTATGATGATAATTTGGGAAATTTATTGTTGATTTTAAATTTTATTTTATTTTATATTTTATGTTTATATTAATATTATTTGATTTATTTATGTTATAAATTTATTTTTTCAATTTTGGATACTTTTTAGAAATTTCCTGAAAAAAATTTAGAAGTGTCAATTAGAGTCTAGTTCACTGAATATTTAGTTAATTGTACTCTAAATTTATTTTATTAAAAATTATATTTATATTTTATATATTTAGAATTCTATTTTTAGAGTTTCACTTGTTAAGTGTGCATGTTTACTTAACTGATGAAGAGGCTTCTTGCATGATTTCCATATCTTATCAACGAGTTAAATTTTTCATATTTAGTTTATTTTAGTTTAATTATTGGTTAATTAAAATTATTTATTTAGTTTTTACTTTTATACTTAATTTACATTGCAAGTTACCTTGTAGTAAGATTATTTTAGCATTATTTATTAATAAGAATTGTACACAAAGGTAGTGTGGTGCATTAATTCTAATTAAGAAATATTTTTTTATGTTAAAGTTTTTATTTTATTATAATTATGTATTAATTTATACCATAAATCGTATATTTTCAAATTTTAAGTTATTCAGTACATTTTTTCGTTGACAATCTCATTTACAATACTTCTAATTTGATAGCTAATAATTCAAGGATAGATTGGTTGATACATAACTTAAATTTTAGAGTAAATAAAATCTTAGTTTTAATCCCTCTATATATTCCAACCCTTCACCAAATATGGTTTAAAAAACATAAGTTCTATGTCTTTTCATGACTTTTATATTTAGAGGCCCTTAATGTCAAATTATGACTATATTGGCATACCTTGTTTTAGTCTTATGTCCTATTCATTTTCAATCCCTTACACCAATTATTTCATTGTGTTTTTAAAAAAAATCACCTTATATTATATTCACATATGTTTCATAGGTATCTATGTTCCCTATTCCACTTTTATCTTACTGTCTTCTCATTTTTAGACAAGACTGCATCTTTTGGACAAACATGCTCTACATTTTTGTCTAAAAACTATGCTAATGTCCCAGTGTATTTTTAGGTATTTTTTTTAGGTAATATTTCCTTTGGCTTTATATTAATAACCATTTACCCATTTTGAGTCATTTTGGCATGCCAATAAATTTTAAAAATTAAAATTAAAATTCCTCTATTTATAAAATCTCCTATAGGCATTTTACATATAGCACTTATCTACCTAGCAACCAAAACAAAATAAAAAATAATAATATATAAATATTGTTAAAAATGTTTGATATATCTTAATTTTATATTATTAAATTTTCATGTATAGCTTTAACTAAGAGGAAGGCCTAGGTGAAGATCATTTAGATTCACATTGCATATAATCTAGCCACATAGTTGAGGGAAATCTACATCAAGTTGAGGTCTCATTTAAATATGTATCACTTAGTTACAAAGGGTTTTCTTAGGCTAGATCAGTTATTACCCTAAGACTAATTCTATATTTTATATTTTATTTCCATTTTCATTTTTGTGTAGGACCTTGCTACAGATTTTGATAGGAAGAAAAGGTAAAATAAATATTGTGACATGTGATCATATATAACCAATGAGATAAGAATCAACTATAAATAACATCACATTATTTTTAATATTTAGATTTTTTCCATATTTTAATGTTGTCACAACTGATAGCATTAATTGAGTATTTAGTTTTTACTTATTCATTATATAAGAGCTCATTATCTAACTTTTTTGGATGTACCACATACTGAGCAAGTAGTTGTAATTGATTTATCTATTTTAATTGAGGTTGTTGAGTCATATTGTAAGGGCCAAAAAATAAGTCTTGTTGTTGGTTTTTTATTTATCTCTATCCTTTAAATAGTTGATTATAGTTTGGCTAAGTAATCCATTAGTATTAAAACTATCGAGGTATCCATGACTATTAGTTTTGGTTAACCCATTTTGGGTTGGACCATGTTTTATTATTCCATTCTTATGGGTTATATGGTCCCCATTATTTTGAATCAAGCCATGGTGTAGCCCACTGATTAGAAATCCAAATATCTCAAGGAACAAATTTATTATAATATTGATTATGAGGTAAGTTTCCCCATTGTCTTTATCCTATGTAGTTAAACTCTTCTTCTTGTAGAGTTATTTTGTTCATGCATTTTTTTATTGTTTTGATTAACTCACATTGACTAGTGGGGTGGTCTTTCTCATAGATGTAGCAAACATAAATTTTTTCAAGAGGACAATCACAAAGTGTATGTTTATCTCTACATCTAGGATAATATATAGCTAGTGGTTCACTAGTCCTAGATTTTGATTAAATCCCATCCATTTTAGTGTTAAAATGCACCAATATGTCTATTTTTAAATTGGAAAATCTCTCCATGAGTTGAAACATATTTTTATTTCCTTTCATTTTTTTAATATTTTAAAATTTAGTCCCAGTTCTTGAGTAGTTCCTACAAATATCAATGATATCTGAGTGTTTAAATTTGTTTTCATATATTTTCCCCATAAGTTCTAGAGCATCTCATGATCTATCATCTAGTCCTTTTATAAATATTTTTTTTGTTTAACCTATTTTTGCATCATTGATGGACAAATATGAACCTACCAATATAATCTTCCAAGCTTTCATCCTCCTTTTATTTCACCCTAAATAGTTCGTATTTATGGTATCAGACCCTACTATAGTCTTGATACTTTTCTATAAATTTTATTTCCGGTTTAGCCCAAGAGTATATGGAGTTTATTGTTAATCCCATGAACCAATACATGGAGAAATATTTGAGTGTAGAGGGAAATAATTTTAGTTTCTAGTTATTAGTTACATAATCATATGTTTGACAAAGCACTTTTAACTCAAATAATAATTTTATTAGGGTATTTTGAAGCTATACCCCTAAATTTAGGTAATATGAAGGGGAATATATTTTTCATAGGGGCTTCCTCATCTGGGTCTAACACTATTGGATAAGTAAATCTTCTCTCTTTACTAGTTTCATCATTTCCTAAAAATGCCATGTTTTTTTAGATGGAAATCGTAAGAATTCATGTGTTGATATTCTTGATCCCTCCTCTAAGGATTATTGTTGATCAACCTTGTATGATGACTCTTCATTACTTGTGACTTGGTTTTGGGGAGTTTGTTTGATAAATATCCCTTTTGAGTCTCTTTTCCTAATCATCAATGAAAAATCACTTTATTTTTAATTTTTAAATACTACTCCTAAAGTACTATTAGACTAATATTTCCTCTAAATTGAAGCATTATGAGAAAATCTAGTTTTACTTACTACAATTATCTTGGAAATTCTTTTTGTTATTACTTACAAACATATTTTTTTATTTTTAATGGAGTAGGGAAATATAATTTATAAATGGAAACTTAATAAAATTTCTCAAATGACTTATTTTAACAACTATCCCTTAATGACACTTAAAATTCCATGTTATGCCCTTAACCTACAATGTGTCTTGGGATATTTGTATCTTACTTGTGGCTTACATAACCTTTCATAATATATTGTTACATTTATGTATGATTCTTGTACTATTATTAGGGTCAAACTATGGAATAACCATGGCCTAAATAGAGTATATATATGAGGTAGTGGTTAGTATTTGATCATCAAGTTACAAATTATGTTCTTTTTGCACTATTGTAGAGGTTTCCCCCTTAAAGTGTCTAATCATATATATTGAGTATTATTCTCTTTCATCAATTATTTTTGTGGATTTAATTATTATAATCATATTTATATGATATATTATTAATTTGGTGTGAATTATCTAAGTAATTTCATTATAATTAATATTAAAGTGTCAATTTGGGTAAGTTTCTATTATGTGTTTTTTTAGATCTAGTGTTACTAGTATTTTGAGAGCCAAGATATTAGAAAAATGTAATTTGTGATTAGGGAAGGATTTAATTTTTCCATCACCATAATATTTTTCAACATATTTTTTTCAACAAAAAGTCTAGAGTTATTCTTCATATGCTTTAAAAAATAGTAGTCATTGGATTTATCTTGACGAGATGATATCAATGGTATAATATATTAGTACATGTTTTTAGGTGCAAAACCCTCCAACCTAAGGTTTATGCATGTTTTTTCCTAACACTCATGGCCATATAAAAGAGAAATACATTCCAAAAATGTCTCATAAGGATGATATAGAATCCATAAATTTGGATCGTTTGGTTTCTGAAGTGGTTCACTAAATTCAATTAAATATGCAAAGCATGGTGAAGAAAGATGATCTTTATGTAGTAAAGGGGTACATAACTAAGGTAAAATGTGACTTATATGATTTGAATACTAAAATGGTGAATATCAATGGGTAATTGACCACACTTTTAGTTTGGCTACAACCAAATAATCCTCCACTGCTCCACTCAGGTTATCCCATCCAAAATAATCAACACTCTAATATCAGTTCAAAGAAAATGATGCCAAAAGTGGACATTCACAAATTTTATGGTAAGGATACACTAACTTAGATCAATAAAATGTAAAATTTATATGATCTAGATTAGATCCCATGTGCACAAAAGGTGGTTATGGCATCTTTATATTTGGATCCTAAGTAATTCATTTGGTATTAGTGGTTGTGTGCTCAAAATAAAAAGAAGGGCATTCACATTAATTGGTTGGTATTTAATAATGAGATGTAGATGTATCCAGAAAATAATTCAATAAGTTATCAAAGTTGTGACAAATAGGACCTATAAAGGATTATTATATTTAATAATTCTATTTGCATTCCTTATGTGTGGATGACATCAATGAGGAAATTATAAATGACATATTATTGGGTGGGCTCAAGTATAACACCCAATTAGATGTTTACATGTTTAATATAATTTTAATATTTAAATCCATAAAATTATCATACAAGGTAGAGGAAATCGATCTGGTCAATTGAATGTTTTTCACTATTGATTGAGTATGCAATTCCCTATCACAATCATCTCCTTAGCCTACAAGATTGACCCCTTAGAAAATTTAAGAGAATCATACAAAATGGTTATGTTTTGGTTTTCATATAAAGTGGAAAAAATTACATAATTGTGTTAATAATAATTTATTCTATATTGAAAGATCCAATGAAGATGAAGAATATGGTGAGGTCTTAGCTGAGGGTGAGGAAGAGACATAGGAGGAGTCAATATATTCCTACCTTATTATCTCATTTCTTGCACCTTTTGGTATTAGCATGATTTAAACACTTAATTTTTTGGGATTAATTGATAAATAGAAAGTAACCATGTTTATTCAATTGAGGAGTACACATAACTTTATCAACATTAAGTTTTTTACTTGTTTGAATTGTTTCATTTACCCAGCTCCAAAATTTCAGGTCATGTTTGTAGATGGTGGAATAATCAATTGTTTAATGAAATTAAATAGTATTAATATTATTATGGTAGATTACATGTTATAATATCTCATTTTTATTATTCCCATAGGTGGATTAAACATTTTTTTATGAGTATAATGGCTTACAACCTTGGGCATAATAGAGATGCATTTATATTAACTAATTGTGCGCTTTCATTTTAAAGGTAGGACATTTGAACTACATGTGTTATGGTAAAAAATATTTACAATTATTTATTTCATGCTAGATGATGAAGCTTCTTAAAACATGGGCTCAAGGATTTGTATCAAAAAAGGTGTCTACACATCCTAATTTATAAAATACTCTTAATGACCAACCAACTATTTTTTGTGCCATGCCAAATGGACTACCACCAAGTAGAGAACATTATCACACCACTCACTTAGTTATGGTTATTTAACCACATAAAATCATACCATACAAGTATCCATATGCCCAAAAGAGTTAAATATAAAATATGGTACATGAGATGTTGGAGGTGGGTATTGTCAAACATAGCCAAAGTGAATATTCATCCCTAGTGGTCATGGTGCATAATAAATATAACACTTAGAGGGTTTACCTAGACTATAGAGAACTCAAAAAATAAACCATCAAAGATAAGTTTCCTATTCTAATAATTTATTGTTTTATATATGAATTACATGGTGTTTTTTAATTTTACAAAACTAGATCTTTATTTTAGCTACCATCAAATTCATATTAGAGATGAAGATATCAGTAAAATAGTTTTCAAAACTCATGAAGTCCGTTATTATTTTATGGTGATGTTTTTTGGTATCATAAATGAACCATATACATTTCAAATTTTAAAAAAAACACTATTTTTTGGCCTTTTTGAGTAAATTTGTGTTAATGTTTTGTATGACATCCTAATATACAACAAAACTTAGGAAGCACATTTACAGCATGTGAAATAGGTAGTGTTAGTTATATAACAACATTAGATATATTTAAAACCTTTAAATTTTGATATTGAATTCTAATATGAGTACTTGGTTCATCTTGTTTCACATGAAGGATTCAAAGTTGATCCTAAGAAGATCAAATCTATGATGGAATGGTAGGTGCCAAAACCCCTCAAGAATCTTAGAGGGTTTTTTGGGATATAGGTTACTATAATAGAATTATAAAAACTTGTCACATAATAGTAGTACCCTTCATATCCTTGTTTAGTAAAGACTCTTTACATTGGAATTTATTTAGTTACCAAGTTTCACAACCCCAAATATTAGCCTACAAATTTCAGGCACTTTCAGGGTCATGATCCAAATTCTAACACCAATTATTTCACATTTTAAGTCAATACCATCATTTACCATATAATCACATGCATAATTTTCTTAGCCTTATTTTGGTTAACTATATGAAACTTTTTACACATCATGCCTCAACTTTAATATGTATTCACAAGCTTATAGCTTTATATAATTCTAGCATGAGTCACTCATGGTACTATTACATCTACTGAATGTAAATACTAACAGTATTTTCTTAAATAATTTATATCATTCACTAATTCATAAATTTTTACTACACTTTAACACCTTTATTATTTAAAGTTAACATTTTAAAATTATAAGAAAAATATTTCTAGTCCATTATGTTCAAACATGCTTCATCTAAGTTATATTGATTAGTTTTATTACTACTAGTTCATTATATACCACACTCCATACAACTTAAATCTAATAAAAAAGATAAATAACTCATACCTATTCAATAATTCAATTATATTCCTCAATGCTACAGCCTTTATTGATCAAATTAACCCTTACGTTCAATTCATCAACCTACTTAGTCATAGACCATTTTGTTTGAGACTTAATCATATTTTAAAGGATTGGTAGGCTTAAAAAGTATTCTATATTGGACCAACTTTTAAAAATCATCTTAAAAACTCATCATAAACTTCTTATCTCATTGTCCGTTCATTATAACTTTATACAAACTTACATATCCATGTATTCGATAACATTAATATTTTACTTATTACTTTTATTAATTTAAACAAGGTCCTAATCTTGAGGTTATTTTCTATTTATTCCTCTTAGTGAAACACAAATAATTAAATGTGAAATCACAAATTATTATTTAACCCTAAAATCTAGATTAGGGAATCTAGGGTTAAATGGGGAAGAGATAATTTAGGGCACAAGGATGGTATACTATCTTTCGATTAGGCCAATTGTTTATAAAACTTAGATAAACATATACTAAATTTATTATACTAATATGTTAAGAATGTAAATTACAACTATGTTGTATATTACAATGAAATGAGATACTTATCTAGTTTAATGTTAATACATATCTATATTTAGATCATGCATTAGATATGGATTCTGGAATAGTCACCTAATTCTACAAATTTGACCTCTATAGTCATAGACACTTGCATTGACCTAGCACAATTATGTTTACACTTCTATCTAAATTGGATGTATGTGTCTATTACAAAATACCTACTAAAACTAGATGTCGCCACCTAGATGCTTTTGGGTTTTATGTTTTCTTCACTTTGGTACATGTAGATTTAGTTCATAGACTGTGGCTCCTTGTCAAATAGCAAAATCCTAATTCTTCATCTTCATATTAGTTGTGGTAAAATGGGTTAGTGGGCACATAGTGTTGACCTACCCTAAATACCCCTATGTCAATGAGCATTGCCTATAAATATAATACTTTTAAGAGGGCCTTAGACTTATGTAGTTCTCCCCTATGTGTTGGCTTATGTGTGAATCATGTAATGTGTGATAAGCAAGTACAATAGTGATCTATATTATAACTTAGAAAATATAGCTCTTAGTCTTCTCCTTTGATGTTTTAGAGATATATATGTGATATCCCTATGAAATTTATGTAAATGGGGGAAATTCGGTAAGCTTTTGTTCACTTTAGTGCTTGATAGAATGTTTTTGATAAGTTGCTTTGGTCTCTTTAGGTTTTTTCTTGGTTTTTCCATGTTCTTAATGAATGAGGGTTGATCTTATATTTATACCATCCTCTTTGTATAATATTTTACATTAAACCACTTAGGATGACCATATGAATATGTTTCATTTGAAAATTAGATGACTTTAGATCACTGGTCACATGTTAGGGTAGGATACTTGTGTCGACCCAAACATCTGATTAGGACGTAAGTGTCTAGGTAGTTGTAAAATAAGTATAGGTATATAACTTGTAGAGATAGAAGATAAGAAATTTTATAACATGATAGGCAAGATATAAGGTTTGATTCATCTTAATAACATACTTCAGACTAAGAGATAACCAATGAGGCATAGAGAGATAGTGTACATGAGCCTTTTGGTAATGCAAAAGGTCTAGAAGTTGAAGGTACATCCATGATATGTATTTTCCAAGTGTACAATATTGAGGTGCTATATAATTCATAAATAGTGTCAACATTTTCCACCCACCTTTAATCTAGCAATAAAATTACTAGTTTAAAATAAATATACTATATACCTAGGTGTGTATAACACACGTTGCCTTTGCTTGAGTTAAATTTGAGTGCTTTACTACTGATTGATCTAAAACTAAGAGCATGTTATAGTATATAGTCAATTCATCAAATCTTAAATTGAAATCATTGAAATGATTGAAATTAAAAGAGATCAAGGATTAGGATTACACATATGTATCGATGTAACTATCTTGCCTTTTGGTAATTTTATTTGAAATATATATAATTATGAATCACTAAAATTGAGATTAGGATAAATATAAATCTAAAAAGTGTATATATATAAATATATAGAGAGAGGTATTAGAGGGCACTTACCCTTAACCTTTGAGAAAAGATGAGTTGCCACCTAACAATTGAGATTAGCCCAACCATACAACCCATACTTATAACCTAGTAAGTGTGAATGAACCAAGTCAACTCACACTATCAAATTGGTGAGGTTGGATGATGCAATCAATTCCAACCTATAAACTTATCAAGATTTATTTACTTAATCACCTTAAAAATACCAAAAATCAAACCAACTACATAATAAATTAGCTCAATATATTCTATAAAAGTCTAACCTAATGGTGATGATGGTCCTTGAAAGTGTTTAGAATATGAAACTAAATTTATTTTAAAATATTAGGCACATAGTCAATATAATATGCACCTTAGATATGTTTCATAATAAAAATGTGTATAATAATGGTACCAACATATAAAAAATTTCCAAAAATGTGTATCTAAATCATATAATTGTGTAATTTGGCCAATTCAAAATTGAGTAAGTGTGGATAACATGCTTCCAAATCATGCCCCTAACAGATATTGATAAATATAAAAAATAATATAAGTGCTAATTTGGAGGATATGTTTCCAAAACATGCCCAACTATAATCTAAGTATGTTGCATATTCAATAAGTGTGGAGAACATGTTTATAAAACATGCCCCCACTGAATCTGAATCTGAGAACTGGTGTAAGTGATAATGTGGAGAAAAAAATTAAAAAATATGGCCCCACTATCATATAAATATATGAATCAATGTGGAATTCATGTCTTAATGACATGCCCCCACTGATATACCCCCCCTTTTGAGGTGAGGGATGTATAAAATGGTAGTTACCTTACCTCAAAATGATAAGATAACCATGTAAAATATGAAATTATTATCTATCATATAGAGGGAACATGTCTAGGTATATATATCATTGAATAATAAAGAATGTAATCAAACTGAGTCCTAAGATGCATGATGTAAATCATGGTAATGTCTAGATATTAATAGTAAAATCTCAACAAGAAATCAAGCACATACACAAGATCACTTAAAAATCAAATCAAAAGATAAAATTCTAAGGAGATCAAAAATAAGGGGAAAGTTTAAATGTTGCATAATCTAAGGGACATGACTTATTCCAATGTCCACAAATCAATAAATGGCATATTCAAATGTCAACATACAATAAGAAATGACATTTACAAATGTCAAAGAGGCAAATAAAGGCATGGAGAATGGAAAAAATGGAACATATTCAAATGCTCAAATAAGTAAGATAATATCAAAGCAAGACACTCAAGGAAATGCATCTATGAAATCATAAGCAACTAGTTTAAACATAGTATTCTAGTCCCTAGATATATGTGTTAGCAAAAAATGTGAAGTACATAGTATATCAAGTACACTATGAGAGATATAAGCATGGATAAAGGCATGTTTAAGTACATATCTAAGCTCAAACATGATAATGTAAGATAAACATAGAAGTATATCACCTGGATGTATCATGATTAGAGAGGTGGATTCCCCCAATGTCCTAGTGATGTGAGTAAAGGGAAATCCCAACATCTATAAGTGCATATATCATGTATTTGTGTATGCCTAAATCACACTCAAAAGATTCATGAAACACCTTTATGTAGTAAATATTGATATTCCATCTACCAACATGAAACTAACAACATATATGACAAGAAGATAATAGTATATGTAAATTCTAAAAATATTTTTGGAGTTTTGAATTTTTTGATTTTTTTGGTATTTTTGGAATATTTAGAGGAAAATACTATCCTATTATTATATCCAAAGGATGGTCATAGATATCTCCCCATTGTGAACCTAGTGTAATAAACATGTGATGTTGTTGAGGAGCATATATAGGTAAAATATTTTCATTGTACTATCTATAATGCTCTATGTATGTAAAATATGACTTTATGATTATGAATCATAAATAATTGGAGTGGGGGTTCATGTAACCCATCATTACATGCTCTATGGTTTATTTGGAGTAGCAGTATTAGGAAATTATGTAGGTTATTTAGATATATGAACTTGGTATGTAGTAGATAAGAATTCTATGGAACCCAATATAGACATTTAATGCAAAGGTCTCTTAACTATTGGTTTCATGGTAAAGTGGATTTCATGTTACATATACTTTTTTGTAATATTTCCCATAGGATGTCTTAAAATTAACTTCCTAAGTATCAATTTCTCTTACTCAAGAGGATCTCCATGTGGAATCCAAATACTGTAATAACCCAATTGGCATGAATGTATTTAACATACCCATATACTATACAAGGTATTACTCAAAGTGTATTTATCCAAGTTTATACCAATAACAAACCAAATAAACCCATGGTAGGTATAATTGAGAAGGTAATAAACACATGGGCAAGACCCACCTATAAAGGTAAATCAATATCGCCAAGAACCTATTGTGAGGTCCCATCAAATACTCTAACTAATCTGGTCAAAGTATGTAAATCATGATTTGTATAATCTAAATACATGAGTAATATAATGTTACAAACATTTTCACTTGCACCATTATCAATCATAACATTGTGTATAGGTTGGTGGTCAAGGTATGCTCGAATTAAAAAGGAATGAAGATCTGAGTCACCATACCTAATCTCACTATCATCAAATTAATATAATGTCTCTTAACCATAGGATATTTATGTCTCATATAGGTACCAATAATCCCATTCAATAGGTGCTCATAATGTGATGGAGGAGGATGTGCATTATATTCCATTTGCACTTCTAGATCCTTCTATGAATTATATTTAAAAGGATTGTTAAATATTTTTTGTTTGTGGTGGTCACTAGGTTGTGAACCTGATTCCTTTAGAGGATCATCAAATTTAATATTTTGGTCATCAATGAGGTCTTGTATCTTATGCTTAAAGGTAAAACATTTATTCGTATAATGTATAGGGCCTTGGTGATAGTGTTTTAACCGTTTAGGACTTAGGAAATGTATAAATCCTATGTTTGTTAATGAGTTGAGTATGATAAATCAAAGTAATAATATGTAATAAATACATCCATTTATTTGTTACAAAATTTATTAACTTTGACCTTTCTAAAAATATTAATAAATATTATAAGTATTAACTTAGAAAATAATTGAGATGGACAATCTAGAGGTTGTAAACTGAGGCAAAGACTTCTCTAAGTGTCACAAATAGGATCCCTATGTCTAAACCCCTCCTAGATAGTATCACCCTAATTGGATAGTAGTTTCATTATTAGATATGTGTTAGTAGTACCCCTATTTTGGTGGTAATATCATTTGTGCAGGACTATCCCAAGCTTCTAGGTGCACTTGTGTCTAGATCTATGATGTATGTTCCTACATGCATGAGTTTTGAAACCCTATTTATTTATTTATTTTATTGAATTTGTGAGTAAATGCTAATCCTCTATGTTTTTATGACATCTAATTGATACAAGCTAAAAAGTGTGTTTATTAGTGGGGTATGTTGGGCATTCTCAACACCCCGTTATGATGAGAGTTTCCTACATACCATTACTCCTACAAAGAGGGATCAAGATTGATTAGTTCTCCCAACCTAAGTGTTGGCATAATTTCAAGTGAAATAGTATGATAGTTTACTTGAGTGCTTTGAATGTGCTTGAGACTAGAAATTTGGTTAATATGAGTTTAGGACTATTTTAAATGGTAGTATGTAGAAATAGGGCATAATAGGGATTAATAACCTTAATTGTGCAAAACTTGTTCTAAGTTTGAATGTGTATTTTGAGTTTGATTTCCATATAGTGGTTGCAGGGCTATAACTCATATATATTAATGATTTGATGCTTTCACAGTCCATATATTCAAAAAAAAAAAATGTAAAAAACTATGTTAAAAGTTCTAAAGATCAACATTTCAGATCTTCTTCTAAGATCCTTCATCAGGATAAATTTCATATGTCGAACAACAATACCAATCCCCTTAAATTTTTGGAGGAAAAATGACTGTTAAAATAAGTTTCCAAAAACAAAAATTAGTTGTTGGGATGAGTTTCTAAACTAAAATATAGCCATTGGGGGAAATTTCCAAATAAAATTCTATCCTTAAGCAAAAGAGAATTAAAATTATACATAATGGTAATAAAAAAAGAAATAAATGAAGAAAATAAAAGTTTCAAAATTTAATTAAGATTTAAAGTAATTTAAAAATAAATAAAAACAAAGAAAGAGCAAAAATCAAAAAAGGAAAAAGTTCCATATGTTTTAATAAAATAAGTATAATAATAAAAAGAGTCTTAGGAATGAATAGTAAGTCTAAGAATATAAGATAAAAATTATATATCATAAAAAAAAATTATTAAATAATTAAAATTATAAAAAGGGTTAGAGGAGAAACAAAGAATCAAAGATAAAGAGATAGGAACCCTAGACCTATGAAGGTGAAAGCCAATGAAAAAATAATGGAAGGAAGGAGGGGGAGAGGGGAAGGGGGTAGTAGTAGGCTAATACCTACAAAACATAGTTTTCCAAGCATGACTTATCCCTAGACCTTCACCCTATTTAAATTATTAGGGTATTTTAAGATTTCAATAGCCTCCCTTAATTTATGCTTTTGGAGATGATCCTCTACAACAATGACTCTCGCATCTTCTATGTTGATAGCATGTTTAGTGTTGAAATAATGCTCTACAAGAGCTAATTTATACTTTCAATAGAGATAGATGTCTGCAGCATGCTCCTTAATTCTAGTACACACTGATCTACTAGTCTCCCCTATGTAAGGGATGCCACATGAGTAATCAACAACATAGACTCCATTATGAAGGTTAGGGTCCATATGGTCCTTGACCAAACCTACCATCATACATGTCTTACTTACAAGAATGAAATTTTATTTAATATTTTAGTGCTTGATAATTTTAGATATCTTGTTTGAAATACCTTCAGCATAAGGTAAGAAATATATTAGCCCTTCCACAACAAGATACCTTCAACATAAGGTAAGAAATCTATTAGCTCTTCCATAACAAAATCATTACCTTTAGTTTTATTGAGATTATATTTTACCTATTTTATGGCTTTGGATATTTTATTCCTTGAGTACCCATCCAACTTAAAAACTCTTCTAAGGTGTTCAATTTCTTAATCAATGTTATCCTCATCACAAATTTTAAACACCCTAGTGATCAAGGTTTTGAGTACTCCCATTTTTTGAGAAGGATAATGATGGGAGGATGAATGTAGGTAAAGTTATGTATGTGTACCTTTTATATAAACCTTTATATCAAATGTGTCATCCTCTTTTCTAACTATGAGAACATCCAAAAAAGAAATTTTACCTTCAGTCTCAATATCCTTGGTAAATTGAATGCTAGGTAATAGACTATTCAGGTGGGTATGGAATTTTTATAGACTTTCAATCCCATGTTGCCAACATAAATTTGTGTCATCCACATAATGTTTCCACCATTTAGGTTTCAAAGGAAAAGAGTGAAGAGAACTTTCTTCAAATTATTCCATGAAAAGGTTAGAAAAACCAAGGGATAAAGGTGATCCTATTGCCATGCCTTGTCATAGTTGAAGGTGAAAAAAGTGGAGTTTAAATAGATGTAGACAAGCTCATCTATTTTTAAATTAGTAAGATTAAGGACTAATTATAAAGCATCTTTAATGGGAACTTTCATATAGAGAGAAATCACATCAAGGTAAACTAACAAGTCATTATTATCTATCTTCTTATCTTTGATGAAATCAATAAAATCCCCTGAGTCATAAATGAAAGAGGATGTTTTGCCTATCAAAGATTTTAATTTAATAGCAAGGAAAGTAGTAAGATTATAAGTAGGGGAGTCAGTTGTGTCCACAATTGGCCTCATCTATGAATAGTGTGAAGGTATGGCAATGGGATCTCCTTTATCCCCTATGGTTGCTAACCTTTTCATGGAAAATTTTGAATAAATTATCTTCACTCTTTTCCTTTGAAACCTAAATATTGGAAATGTTATGTGGATGACACAAATAGTATGTTACCTATCATTCAACTCACCAAGAATATTGAGACTGAAGGTAAACTTCCTTATTTAGATGTTCTTATAGTTAGTAAAGAGGATGGCACATTAGCTAGAAAGGTTTATAGAAAAGGTACACATATAGACCTTTACCTACATGTATCCTCCCATCATCATCCTACTCTGAAAATGGGAGTACTCAAAAACTTGATCACTAGGGTGATCAAAATTTGTGATGAGGATAACACTGATCAAGAAATTAAACACCTTAGAAGAGTTTTTAAGTTGAATGGGTACTCAGGGAAGAAATTATCCAAAGCCATAAAATAGGTAAAAGATAGTCTTAATAAAACTAAAGGTAATGATTTTGTTGTGGAAGGGCCAGTAGCTTTCTTACCTTAAGTTGAAGGTATCTCCAACAAGATATCTAAATTATCAAGTGCCAAAATATTAAATCAACTTTCATTCCTATTATTAAGACATGTATGATGGTAGGTTTAGTCAAGGACCATATGGACCCTAACCTTCATAGTGGAGTCTATGTTGTTGATTGCTCATGTGGCATCCCTTACATAGGGGAGACTAGTAGATTGATGCATACTAGAATTAAGGATCATGTTGTGGACATCCGTATTGATATAAATTATAAATTAGCTCTTATAGAGCATTCTTTCAACACTAAACATGTTATCCATAGAATATGCAAGAGTCATTATTATAGAGGATCATGTCTAAAGTGCAAGTTAAGGGAGGTCATTGAAATCTTAAAACACCCTAAAAATTTAAATATGCATAAAGGTATATGGATAATTCATGTTTGGAAAACTATGTTTTTTAGGGCTTATCCTACTGCCACCCCCTTCCCCCTCTCCCCCTCTTTCTTTCCCTTCTTTTTTCATTGGCTTTCCCCTTTGTAGGTCTAGGGTTCCTATCTCTTTGTCTTTGATTCTTTGTTTCACCTCTAACCCTTTTTATAATTTTAATATTTTTAATTATTTTTTATGATATATAATTTTTATCTTATATTTTTAGACTTACTATTCATTCCTAAGATTCTTTTTATTAGTATACTACTTTTATTAAAACATAGAGAACTTTTTCCTTTTTTTATTTTTGTTCTTTCTTTTCTTTTATTTATTTTTAAATTAATTTAATTCTTAATTAAAATTTGAAACTTTTATTTGCTTCATTTGTTTCTTTTTTTTACTGTTGTGTATAATTTTAATTCTTTTTTTCATAAGGATAGAATTTTATTTGGAAATTTCTCCCAATAGCTATATTTTAGTTTTAAAATTGGTCCTAATAGCTATTTTTTATTTTTGGAAACTTATTTTAATATTTATTTTTCTTTCAATTTTTTACTGGGCTTGGTACTATTATTCCACATATGATATTTCTCCTAATGAAGGATCTCAAAAGAAGATCTAAAATGTTGAGCATCAAAAGTTTTAACACAATTTTTTCCAAAAGAATTTTTCTATCATATATATTGCTATGAAAAGTCCAGGGTCTCAGTTTATTACAACCAAGTTAAATCATGGTATATGCCATTTGCATTCAGCATTTAAACACTTTGTTGCACCAGTGTTAATCCACATAAGGCATAGGCCTTATGCGCTCACCCAAAGCATATTTGAGAAGGAACTGGGACCTTCATTGGGATAATTGTGTTATGGCATGGAGATTCACTAAGGGTACATAAGAAATTTAATGAAAATTTAACTTAAGGTAGATTCATAAGTGCAAGCCTTTCTTATATTAGGATTAGGGTTTTATAGGCACATAAAGTGTCATAGCACTACTTGTACTCATACTAAATAGATTCAATTTAAATAGGGATTGGGTTACTAGTGTAGATCTATACTAATCCTACATATAATATGATGATGATGTCACAAAAATTATAGGGGCTCCATTAAAGTAACAAAAATAGTAAAACATATGAACCAATAAAATGCATGAACATTAATTCACATAATTCAATCAAAAGGATGACATCATAATTCTTTACACTACATTAATAATAATATAAGATATGAAAACCAAACACAACACATTTTAATGCAACACCATTTTCATTTTTTCCATGTCCATAGCAAGATTTATTTTGAAAACATAATGTTAAAATCCCAAAGACTCATAGACGAGCTTGGACACATATAATCAGAACCAAGGTGGCTTCCATTCTATTTATAAGCCTTAATAACTACTAAATTAAAGTCTATAAAACATGGATTCAAAGTCATTCTACCAAATTTTCATTTTAGTTATCTCTCTTTCTTCCTCTTCTAGCTCAAGCTCCTTATATAAGCCTTTATGAGCATATTTGTCAAGGTGAAAGTTGCATGCTGAGTGTTGAGCTAGAATTTCATCATTATAACCATTGTCTCCATGAATCTATGATCTTCATGTTGTACTTTCCACATCTCTAAAAAATTTTGAATATGCCCTAAAAATATAGGAGATGTTTAGCCACCTGCTAGCTATTGTAAGATTTGCACTACAACCTCTAGCTAGCTACAAAAATCCTTAGGCTAACCACTTGTTAAAAATATCTCCTCCCACCTAGGTGGATTTCATGTTGGTGTGAATACTCTAATAATGGTTTAGGGTCCCAACACTACATCATACAAAAACTCTAGTCCACCCTCGGACTAAGCCATCAAAATTTTATGAGTGTAAAACTCAGGCACATTTTTTTGGAGTTTGGCATTAAAGTCCTCAAAGCCATTTATGGATAGCTTGATTTCTTGTTTGGCACTATTAATCTTAGAAGATGAAATAGTGAGCACAAGTGTATATATTTTATCTATATTTTTATGGAAGGCTTCTACATTGGCTTTAACCTTTTCCACACTTCCATCTAAGATCTCCCCTTTCTCATAAGCCTTAGTCTATAGAGCATGGAAGATTTATTCCAAGTTTCACTCCTAGTCCTTGATCTAATTATTTAGCACATTTATGTTGGACATGATTTTTGATCATTATACCCTAATTATATATTATAAATTATCCATAAATTACTCCTTCTCATCCTTCACTTACTTTAGGCATGCATCTATTACTGATGTTTAGTTGGATAATTTTAATAAAATGTCATCTACTATTTTTTTGCCCTTCTTCAGCTTCATGAAGAGATCTTATACCTCTTGGAGATTATCTAAAATCTCCTTCTTCATTGAGATGCTGGGATCTTCCTCTTATTCTTATTCTTGTTGTAGATAGAGATGTAGTCTTGGGAGCATGTGCTCCACCAATACACAAAGCTTATTGACCTCTGAAAGGTCTGAAGTGTTGATGTCAAATAGAAGAGATAGTTTGGCCACCTCCATGTGCCCACAAAGTTTTTTCAACTTAAACCTATTCACTTGTGCCTCATCTTTGGCTTCTTTGAGGAGCCTCTTTAATTTCCTCACTTTGCCATCATTGATGATGTTTTGACATGTTACTTATGTGGCCATATTTATTATCACATTCCTAGATTGGAATGGGTTCATGGTGCATGGGTCAAAAAGAAGGGATTCATTCCCTTCCTTAGGATATTGTAGGATAAAATTAGTTTCTTTAATTGCCTTAAATTGGGGCTCATCCATATATTGGTTTAGCATAAAGAGAGTTATTTATGCATCCTTATAGTGGTGTTTTGGGGGTATAATTTCATACAAGTATAGGTCTCATCCCCCCAATTTTTTTGTGTCATCTCCCTAATTTTAATTTCTCTATCATCCCTATCGATGATAGCCTTATCTATTTTTTTTCTTCCTCTTCACTGGTGTCACCACTCTCTTCAGTGTGATCCTTTAAGGATTCACTTATTTGGTCCTTAGGGGTTATTTCATCATACTTCTCCCCCTTATCTGCTTCTTCATCTTGGATATTTTCAATAATTAATTCTAGGGTTATCCCTTTGGTTTTAGTGTCACTTTATTTCTTTTGGTGCTCCTTAGATATCTCTATTTATTTCTTTGAGACACCAATATATCCTAATTTTTATCCAAACACCCCTTCACTACTTGGGTGTGCCTCTTGTGTAGCTTCTTCTACTTGTCTATTGGGGTCACTTAGTACTTTTTTGACCACTTCTACTATTATTCTTGCACTTGTAGGAATATTTGGGGCCCTTTTCTCTAACTTTTCCTTCTTCTATTTTGAGTCAAGCTTTGACTTCTCTTCAAGTGCCAAAACCCAATTGATATCTTCATAACTTAGTCCCATCTTCTTTCAAGCCACTCTTTTCTCCTTGATAGTTTGAGGGGGGCACTACGAGGCCTTATCCCTAGGTGTCAACACTAGTTTCCTTAGTGGGATCATTAATGAGGTGACACTAGAAGTGAGGCTTACCATTTCTTCTATTATGTTTAGTATGGTGGTCATACCACTTTATAAGGCCTCATGCACATTTTGGTGTTGAGCTCCTCTTTTCCTTCCCCTATTTGTAGGACATAGGTCCTTACTCTATCTTATTCAATCCCTTCCTCTATTATGGGAATGAGGGTCACCTCTCTCTCCATATCTACAAAGGTTTTAGTAGGGAATGATATAGGTCCCTTTATCTTTTTCTATAAATGCTTGATGGAATAAGTACCCTCTTATGTGAATTTCATATGCTTCTTTTGGGTATGGGAGAAATTTATTCTTCAGAGACTATTTTTAGTTATATGCTCTCCATGATCTCTTCTAATTTCTCACCCCATTTATTTTGGAGTGTCTTCACCTATAACTTCAGCACATCCTTTCCTTCATCACTAGCTAAGAGGGGGTGATCATCATCCTTGCTAAGATCTTTTCCCTTATTACATGGATTCATCTCATAGTAAAGGTTAAAAATCCTTCCATTTATTATTACCCTTTGGAGGGGATGGATGGTAGGCCTATCTCTATCATCCTCCTCATCCCTGGTAGCCTTAGCTCTAGGGTGCACAAATTAGCACCTCATCATTCTTTGGTCATGATCCATGGCCTTGGATTATATTTCAATTTATTTTGCATTAGGAATTCTCCTTAGCATCACCATCAAGTATTTGGCTGAGAACATGTAAGGTAACTAAAGCCATCCTGACAAACTTCCATCTATGAGTACAAGGTATACCACATAGAAGTGTTGCATCATGATAAAGGTTATCATTCCCACTAGTTATTAGAGGAGTTTTTTTGGTATGTGCCACTCCTTCCCAAAGGCATCTACATACCTTTTAAACCACCCTTGTACTCTAGTTTTATATTTTTGTGAGACGCTAAGGGGAAATGAATTCCTATTACTTCATCATAGGGGGCTTTTGACTCAATGGGAACACTCGTAGGTGGTCATCATCAACATATATCACACCTATCTCCTCCATCACTATTAATACCAGCATGTGCCCCCACTAAAAGGTCTCATGTGCCTGATGGAATTCTTGCACATTCTTTACTATCTCCTCTGTGATGAACTTGTAGATGTTGAACCTCATTCCATGGCCATGTAATGGGAAATGGATATGATTGTTTTAATTATGTTATACCACCAACTTCTAGGGAAAATTTTAGTGTTTACAAGGTATATTACTACCCTTGTGCTTAGGTTTTGTATGTCCTTGATGGGGAATACAAATACTGACTTGTGTTAGCCTAGGAGCTTTGTGACCCTTTCTACCTCCACATCATCTTCCATCATCTCTCGTATGTATGCTCCTGCACTAGGTAGCCATATGATTATGCTAATTAGGCTTGAAAAAATCTTCATTCATCATCCATGAAAGTAGAACTAGTTTCCATGTACCTACAAGAGAAGGACCTCTACCAAGTCTTCCAGCTTGTTGAAGCTTGGCAATTCAAATAGTTGTGTGGTACCCATGGTTCATAATCTATCTCTGATGGATACATCCAAGAGAGAAACACATGTCTTGGTCTTCCTTCCCATATCTATCATCCAATACTTTTTCAACTCTTACATGTTACTACCTCTCCTATGGTTATAGTCCTTAAGCTTGTAAACATATGCTAAAAACCCCACTTCTTCCCCCACCATGACCTTTGGTAGGTATTTTTGTGGTCTTAATTTTCACCCATGGGGAGAGTTCTTTAGGCCCTCTCCAATTAAGCCACTAAATGGGAACAACCTCAGGTTGTGGGTATCCTTTAGTAAGGTTGAGCCTCTAGAAAGGGATGTTTCCCTTAGATCTATCACCTAAACTAATCTTTTTCTTGGAAAAAGGAGAGAAATAGACAATAATGCATCCAAACATGTAAAAGGAGGTGATGTACCAATGTTATTAACACTTATAATTGCACATATCACACTATCAGTCACTTTTAAACCCTACAAATATCACTTTACTCACTCTTTGATTATATTTCACATAAGCATTTCACAAAAAGTCATTGACTAGCTATCAATCTAGCATGGGAGGGTAGTTTTCCACTTCTGAACTAACCAATAAATTATCTATGGCACTTAGAATGACCTATGAGAGATTAAAAAAAACACTTCATGAAGGTGAGAAAACTTAGATAGAGGAAAAAGAAATTAGACATCAATGTAACCACATCAATGAATTCATGAAACACACTTCAATTCAGATTGAGAATGGAGGAATTTGATCTTTATTTACATCAAATAGGTATTGTAGTATAAATATTGGCATATTCTGGGTATGTCAATAGCATAAGAGTCTTTTTACTAAGGTTGAAATGGGATATATATACGAAATGGGGAAGAGAGAGAGGGAAGTGAGCAAGCAAAAATTAATAAATGAGGCCCAACCACATTTTGATTGATTACCATTAATTATGCCTATACAAATTAACCTTCATTAGCTCTAAACTCTTTCAAGCTCTCATTAGCTTAGAAACACACTAGAAGATGAGAGCCATGTTGAAGATGATGAGTCATGATCCATTTAAAAGGAACAATCTCCAAATACTTGTAAAATTTCATTAAATACTCCAATTGCCTTTCCTAACCTCTAAAATATCCATCTTCTTAATGAGATTACAACATCATGCTTCATCTTGATACACTCTTTATGTTATTAGACAACCACTCAAACTCATTCATTCATGTCCCTTCTAACATTCCTTTCATAATCACCACTCTACCATTACTCCAAACCATCTGAGGGCTTTTGAGAGGTTTAATGGAGATTTAATGGCATCCTATGATTATATAGGGTTTGTTTTAGTAACTTAGTTTATATTTAATCTCACATTTATACTTTTTCCTACCTAGGTGGTGAAATATTTTGATCTGACATCTCTACCTATATGGCCTTTCCTTAGGTTACTTATTTCATTTTTGAACCTGATCATTATCACCTTAGACATGTGTCCTCGTCTTGTGTCTTCATGAAACTTAATCAGATATATTCCATCAATCTCCTCAAGAGTCTTCTAGTTTTGACCTTCATCATTACCATTGATTTATTATTTTCCTTTTATATTGTGCCACTTGGTAGTTCTACATTGATCTTTATCTTATATTTCAAAAATGTGACACTTCACACCCCTACATTCCTCCTATGGACCTTGTTGTCAGTCTCTATCTAGTTAATGTGTCTATACCATGTGGCAACCTCATGTGCAATCTAAGGTTATCGACTTTTTGACCTCATGGTCACTTTTTATCTTCTTGACATGATTGAATGCACTCCATCAATATTTTATCTTCCAGATCAAATGTAGACCATTGATCTTTATTTGAACAACATGATCAAACATGGTCTATCGATCTATTTGAAAGTCATCATAATTGAGACACTTGGCACCTTCATGTTTATCCTCAAGATCTTATGACCTTTTGACCTTGATCTCACTATTAATCTTTGCTATAAGATTCCAAGATCATGCCACTTGTTAGTCATATGTTTAACTTGAAACTTGTTAATTATTTTTTGATCCAAATGGCTATTTCTCATGGCCTTAATTTGACATCCCTGAGCATGTTCAATACTAATATATTATTTTTGAAGGATTATATCTTGAGATAAAAAAACCCATCATCACACCAAACTTGTAAGGGATATTCATGACACAAAATACATCATATTCCTATGATCCTTTAACTTTGGTTGGCTTCCAAAGTACACTTTATTAAATGCACAACCAAACTGACCTGTTCATTTTTTCATGATGTGTTATGACAATCTAGTTCCTAATAATCACATTAATCAATTTTCAAGAACAACTCATTGACTCATAAGACAAACTGGCATGATGTGTAAAGTTTTAAATGGTAGGGGTGATAATTTGACCTATGATGGAAAAATTATCAATATTTAGGTCACTCAAATGGTAAACATGCTTGTTATTGTTGAGAACCAAACCATTTACATAACTCTCGGACTCATAAACAATGAAAAATATGATCCATGACTATAAGAAATCTTTTGACCTAAAATAAGACAACTACTCCACCAAAACAAGCAAGGAAACACACAAAATAGGGAAACTAATCTAAACAAAGCAAGTGTGTGAACAAAGCACTTATTTGGAACAAAACATAAACAAAATAATATTCTAGAACAACCCTTAGAGGAAAATAAACAAACTATTTATGTACAAAGAGATTAGCTTTTCAACAATAATGTTTCAAATGTATCCCATTAACTAGGATAGGAAGCTCCTCGCCATCCATATTTGCAAGTTGGAAGGCATTATAGGATTTACAGTGGGAGATTTTATATGGGCCACTCTAAAGAGAGTAAAAATTTTAATGTCTTCTTGGTTTATCTCTATCTTCATCTTATTTGAGGACCAAATCTCCTTCTTTGAAACTTTGTGAAGAAGCTCTTTTGTCAAAGGTTCTCTTCACTTATACTTGGTGGGTTTACATGGCTAACATGAAATGATCTTGAACCTCTTCTACCTCCATAATCTCAACATATTTGATCTTTAATGGTTCATTCTCAAACAACTTAAACTGATGCATTAGTTCTAAAGTATGAAATTCAAGATAAATAGGTAATCTTGCTTCCTTACCATATACTAGCTTGTATGGAGAGTTAGATATTGATCTTATTTAGGTGATCTTATCAGCCCATAGTGTTGATTTAAACTTAAGATACCATGACCTCTAATTATCTTCAATAGTCCTTATGATCTTTAACATGTTCTTATTTGTGGACTCAGTAAGGCCATGCCTTATGTATAGTAATTTGATGAACTGCTAAGATAAACACCATGTTTAATAGCCTATTGGTTGATCATAGTTCCCGTAAAGGCCATAAAATTTTTAGAAATAATGGTTAAATTAACTCTAAATCTTGTAAGCAAACATTCATTGAAATAAAAACATTAGATTCGTTTACTTCTTTAAATGTTACTGCTTCTGTCAATCCAGTGAAGTAATTTGTTGTAGTTAGTATCCATTTATGTCTTATACTTTAAGGGGGTTAATGAGACAAATAAATTCCAATACCCATTGGATAAAGGGCTAGTCCATTGTAATTAGTTGGAGAGGTAAGGCTACGAGTTTCACTTTTCCTACAAACATAGCACACTATTTGCACTTCCTAACTCATGCATGATAATCACCAAATATACGAGGCCAATAATGGCCCCCTCTCATTATCATAATGGATATGGTCCTTAGATAATATTTCCCTCCACCATGTCCATCATGGAATTTATCAATCAATCTTTGTGCTTGGCTTGGTCCTATACATCTTAGCAACATTCCATTGGTGTCTTCCTTAAATAAAATGCCATCAACAAGAAGAAAAGGAATTGATTACAATCTAAAATATTTTAATTTTTTAATCAATTATATGAGAGGGATAAATACCATCTCGGAGATCTCTTACCAAGTCATGAAACTAGCTAGAAGGTGAGGTATGATCAGTTACAACCTCTTCATTGTTTGATACCAAAACCACCTCGTTAGTCTATTGAAAGTCTTAGGCTAGATACTCACAAAGTCCTTTGCCTTTGATTAGCTTTTTGAACTAGATTTACACATCATACTCCATTACCTTCATTATCTAAATATCTCTTTTCTCATTATGTCTTTGTTCAAGAGAAATTCCCTGCGCCGGCAACATCCTCGCCCTGCTTCCACCAAACCTATTTGCTATATTTGTCGCAAGCCTGGTCATATTGCTCCCAACTGCTCTTGTAAAAATCCCGCAGTTAAAGCTGTTTTTTCTTCCAACGCAGCAGCGTGGTGGGATGTTATAGATGCAGAAGAAGATCTCTATCTTCAAGACGACATTTTTGAACCTGTCCTTGAAGATCTTCCTGAAGAAGCATCCGATGATGAAGATGCAGCAGAGCTAGAATCACTCGCTGACGAACTAGAACAACCTATGACAAATATGCAGCGAGGTTCTAGAAGATCACGACCTTATCGACCTCGCAACTATAATCAGTCATATGAGGCTTATGGTCCTTGGTCCAGAGATCATCATGAAGTCCCAGAGCGACCAGAAAGACCAAGAGGCAGAGGTTTTCAAAGAGGAGAATCATCCAGAGGGAGACAGCCCTCTCAACCGCGACAACCTCCAACCATGCACAGACTTCAACCTTCATCTGTGCAATATCCTAGTCAGTTCAAGCCAAGCGACTCATGGATGAAAAACAAGTTTACTTGCAGAGAGCCGCCCAAAGAAATCAGAGAACCCATCTGGGAACAGATCATGCCTGCCGAAGAACTAGTGTTGGCAGCAGATCCCAATTGGGACGATGGCTATGAACAAGAAGATGATGTCGGAAGCATATTTTATTCCGACCAAGATTACTACCCTGAAGGAGATTGTAGTAACCAACAAGAAAAAGCAGAAGAAGCAGAACCAGAGTTACCAGAAGACATCTATGAAGAACCTACCATCATCCAAGATCCAGGAAGGCAAAAATTGGTATGTACTAGTATCCCTTCCTTAGAACTGCCACAACCTGCATATCTTAACCATCTCATTAATGGGAGATTTGCGCAGTTCTTTACTCTAGAAATTAATGGTAGATTAGTAGATGCCCAAGTCGATACTGGTGCTTCTCTATCCTTTGCAAAACCACAGCTCATTAATGATTGGGAGACATTACATGAGCGCCTAGCTTACAAGAGCATAGACATTCAGGGTAACAGTTTTGTTTGCAATAAGTATAAACACCAGCAAGCCCTGAGAATTCAAAATAAGATCTTCCACTGTGATTTCTTCGCTCTTGAGAAAATTCCTATAGACATCCTCCTAGGAGGATCATTTATTGATAGATATACCCCTTATGGTGCAACAGCTAAAAGCATAATGTTCACCATTGAGAATGAAAGGCTCAGAATTCCTAGGCTCATATATGCTACTGAGCAATTTCCTAGTGCTATGGCCCAAAGTCCAGAACAACTCCCTACTGAGATTGTTGCTTTAAGAGAAAAGATTAAAGCCACTATCTGTTCGGAAAACCCGCAACAATTTTGGATGAAATCTATGCCTGAAATGGAAATAAAGATTTCAGAAGGCAAACATATGAAGATAGGCAAGAAAATTCCTATCCCAGCACAGGACTATACCGATATGGAAACCCAGATACAAGATCTGGAAAAGAATGGTTTCATTGAGAAATCAACCTCTCCATTTTGCTGTTATGCTTTCATGGTTAATAAACATTCAGAGCAGAAAAGAGGTAAAAAGAGAATGGTCATCAATTACAGACCATTGAATGCTATTACAGAACCATTCCCATATCCAATCCCTGATAAAAGCTATCTTTTGGAGAAAGTTGCTTCTTGTAAATACTTCTCCCAGTTTGACTGTAAATCAGGCTTCTATCAGATTCGGGTTAAAGAACAAGACAGAGCCAAGACAGCATTTAGTTGCCCTTTCGGCCACTACCAATGGACTGTCATGCCTTTTGGGTTAATGAATGCGCCAGCCTACTACCAGGCGCATATGGATAAGATTTTTGAAGGCACTTCTCACTTTCTCTGTGTATATATAGATGACATTCTAATTTTCAGCAATTCTTTAGATGAACACATTGCTCATCTCTCCAAGTTTTTACAGTTGGCTACTGATGCAGGAATAGTGCTTTCTGAAACAAAAATACAGTTATGCACTACAGAATGTAACTTCCTCGGAATGATTATCCGAGATTCAAAACTGCAAATACAGCCACATATAAAGGAAAAGATCATCAGTTTTCCTGAGCATCTTGATAAAGCTCAGGTACAAGCTTTTCTGGGATTATTAAATTACTTGAACAGTTTTTATCCCAATGCAGGAGAAGACAGATTTGTCCTGCAGGAATTATTGCAAAAAAAGAAAGCGTTCCGATGGGAACAATGCCATACAGAAGCTGTTCAGAAAATCAAGGCAAAAGTCTCTTGTTTGCCAGAACTCCATATTCCAAAATCCCAAGAAATGAAGGTTTATACTGATGCATCTGACCTCTCATGGGGAGGAGTACTTGTTTCAGTTGTAAATAATGTAGAATTTATTTGTGAATTTGCTAGTGGAGTGTTTAGTAAAGATGTACTAAAATGGATTTCCTCTGATAAGGAAATCTACGCTGTTAAGAAATGTTTGGAAAAATTTATGCTAAAATTGTTACATCTGCCACATTTCATCATTGTAACTGACTGCACCCGATTCTTAACTTTCCGAGAAAAAGATCATGGAAGGAAAGATGGTCATGGTAAGTATGTCAGGTGGCAAGCATTTTTCCACCAATTTAATTTTTTAGTACAGCATATAGAGGGTAAAAGTAATATTATAGCAGATTGGCTTAGCAGAAATCCTCCTGCTACACTTATGCATCAGCCTGTACCAGCACCTGGTTTTAATCTAACCAGAATTCTAAACCAAGCATTTGAATCCTTAAGTGCTTTGGTCCAAGAACAAGTTTTACGAGAAGGCATGCATCCAAGATTTTCCAGGATTTCTCATGCAGCGTCTCTTGACCTACAGATGTCTGCCGCAGTCAGAATACAAGCAGATCGCAGACATAATCATGGAACCATCATAATTGAACGGCTGAACAGTGAATACTTGTACAACCAATTCACTGATCTAATAAAAAGACCACTTTAGACGTGGCATATTAAAATCCGATCGGCTCATAATGAACATCTTTACAGATGGATAGCGCGATTTGGCCCGCATCGCATCCATGAGGAACAAAATCATTCTCAAGACACTGTGGTGCATACTATCATTCAGCGACAGCTTGAGTGGGAATCTCATTTCCACTGCACACCACGTCATATGCCATGTGATCGGGGCCCATGCCGACATTGGTACCTGCAAAGCATGTTCCAAATAAGATGCCTTTTTCAGCCTATCTCTGAGGACGATTTATTTGACGAAGCGGAAGACATGTTGGGCCCACAACCTATGGTCCCTTCATCATCATCATCTGCTCATCAGTCTAGCGGTGGGTCCAATAGCATCTCATTGTAATGCGCTGTAAAGCATGATGAGACAGACACCGCCTTGCTAGCAAGCAGGCAGGACCTCTCAAAATGCTATAAATAAGCCTTAGCTCTTAGTATTAGATCATCAAAAAAATTTCAGTGTGAAAATCTAGTAGCCTTGAAAAGAGTATGCTCTTCACTTGCCCTTTTTGAAGGATCCTGTGAATCAGAAATTTCTCAAGGATATTGTAATACGAGTGTAATAGTGTGTATTATTAATAGTGAAGCCGTAGTCATTCGGCCCCTGCCTACTATCGCAGGATTCTGCTAAAAGATCTAAAGAATTTCTGCCAAGGAGCCCGTCTACTGACGCGATAAATAAAGCTTATTAGTGTGTATAAGCAAGCTGAACTAGTTAAGTCTAAGTTTTTGTATAATAGTACTTATTTATCTTTTGTCAAACCCAGGATTAAGTCTATAGAACTGAATCTGTGCTATCAGCCCAAAAGGACTTTCCAAACAAATTTGCTTCCTTTACTCCCAGAACCAAAAATTCTGTATATTCGTTCTCATAAGGATGTCAAGTTTGTACACTTTGGATTGATCCGTATTTATATTAAACCTTTAATTCCATCAAATGTAAAACCTGTCATGTATTTAGCCCTGTGTGACCGTCGTCAAGTAAGCTTTAAACATTCATGTCAGTTATCTAGTCTTGGTAGACTCAATGATGACAATGTTATCTGTTTTGAATTTTGTCCTAATTTGTCAGTCGCAGTCCGCGACAAAGGATGCAAAGAAGTAAGGAATGGATCTCTAGATTGTTGGGGTCTGTTTACATCTGTGTATGGTCTCGAAATGTTTGGTGAATTTCAATATGCTACTGTCAACATTTCTGTATTATATAGCATGACCAACACCAATCATCCCAAAATCCTAGAGAATCTGCCTCTGGCTAGAAGACTAAGTGGTACAGTACAATTACAACCGGGACATATTGAGTCTGTAGAAATCCCAGCTGAATGGAAGTTAGATTGGCTCAAGCATGTTTCACCCAAATTAAAAGGCCAAGCCACAGTCCACCAGAGTGATGGTAGATCAGTAAATATTTTACCTAGATCTCTGTCTATGCGATCTACCCAAAGTTCTCCTACTAGACCATCTACGTCCTCATCCCGTAGATCTATCAAAACTGGCCACATTTTAATAGAAGATGAAGAAGTTAATTTGGGAAAAGATTTTCCCCATACTTTAATGAGTCTTCCTAGAGAAGACAGTATTGATTTCTTTACAGAAAACACAGTTACTCTTTACAGAGGAGGAAGATGGCCACCAGCCAAAGGTGTCTATCGACATGCTGCAGGCACAGTTCACTATTTTGCTGCCGCATATGAAAATCCTTCCAATGAATTCAAGCAGAGGAACTATGTCTCCAGGTTCAATTCTCATCTCGCAGAAAATTTTGATGATCTATGTCGAGATGTCATAGAAATCAAGGATACTGTAAATAAAATACAGAAAAAAGTAGAATCCATTGATTCTAAAATTGACAATTTAGATGATAGTCTAAGTTGGTTGTCTAAAGAGGATCAAAAAGCTGAGTCGTCTTCCCGACCTTTTTGCTCAGTCTCCTTTGGCCCTTCTTTCTCAACTGGCAAGAAATCCCATGGTCATTCCCTCATGCAATGTACTCATGTCCATTTGCAACCATGGTATTTAAATATTGATGATTTATTAAATCCCCTCAATGAAATTGCTGGATGGTGCAATACTATGCGTGTCTTAGCTGTTCAAGCTCACCTAGACCAAGTTGGCACCACCTGTTTTGCTGTAAAATATCTTTGGGGAATTACTAACCATTGGTGGGACAGTATCCCTGTTGACCAGCAATATGCTCTTGTCCATAACCAAACTGATTCTTTGAATGCTTTGTATAAATTGCTAATAGATGAGTTTGCTCCTCCTGCCGCCAATCGGCAGTTAGAAACTAAGAAATGGCTGATGAAAATGGAACTCTGTGATCTTAAATAGTTCCAGTCTTTTGCTATGCAATTCAGGAAGCTTGCCTATGAAAGCCAATGTCATACCTCTGTTGAAATTAAAATGAAGTTTCTGCAGGCTATGCCTTACAATTTGATTGACCGTGTTCTCTCATATATTGAATTGAAAGGCCTTGAACTTTCTAATCTTGCTCTCTCTGACCTCATTGATTTTACTCAGCAGAAAATCATGATGTTAGTTTCAGAGACCAAATCAATCCAGAAACTTAGCAAGCACCAAGCCGCCGCCATTGCTCCATTATTTCCAGAAACAGCTCCTTTTGGCTATCGTCCGTATGTTCAACCACGAAAACAACAGAAGCAGCGCCGCCGTCGCCTCTCCTATAAGCGCCGCTCCTTTCCTAAGCGCCATTCTTATGCACCTCCTAACCGTTTCCTCCGTCGCCGGCAACATCCTCGCCCTGCTTCCACCAAACCTATTTGCTATATTTGTCGCAAGCCTGGTCATATTGCTCCCAACTGCTCTTGTAAAAATCCCGCAGTTAAAGCTATTTTTTCTTCCAACGCAGCAGCGTGGTGGGATGTTATAGATGCAGAAGAAGATCTCTATCTTCAAGATGACATTTTTGAACCTGTCCTTGAAGATCTTCCTGAAGAAGCATCCGATGATGAAGATGCAGCAGAGCTAGAATCACTCGCTGACGAACTAGAACAACCTATGACAAATATGCAGCGAGGTTCTAGAAGATCACAACCTTATCGACCTCGCAACTATAATCAGTCATATGAGGCTTATGGTCCTTGGTCTAGAGATCATCATGAAGTCCCAGAGCGACTAGAAAGACCAAGAGGCAGAGGTTTTCAAAGAGGAGAATCATCCAGAGGGAGACAGCCCTCTCAACCGTGACAACCTCCAACCATGCACAGACTTCAACCTTCTCCTGTGCAATATCCTAGTCAGTTCAAGCCAAGCGACTCATGGATGAAAAACAAGTTTACTTGCAGAGAGCCGCCCAAAGAAATCAGAGAACCCATCTGGGAACAGATCATGCCTGCCGAAGAACCAGTGTTGGCAGTAGATCCCAATTGGGACGATGGCTATGAACAAGAAGATGATGTCGGAAGCATATTTTATTCCGACCAAGATTACTGCCCTGAAGGAGATTGCAGTAACCAACAAGAAGAAGCAGAAGAAGCAGAACCAGAGTTACCAGAAGACATCTATGAAGAACCTACCATCATCCAAGATTCAGGAAGGCAAAAATTGGTATGTACTAGTATCCCTTCCTTAGAACTGCCACAACCTGCATATCTTAACCATCTCATTAATGGGAGATTTGCGCAGTTCTTTACTCTAGAAATTAATGGTAGATTAGTAGATGCCCAAGTCGATACTGGTGCTTATCTATCCTTTGCAAAACCACAGCTCATTAATGATTGGGAGACATTACATGAGCGCCTAGCTTACAAGAGCATAGACATTCAAGGTAACAGTTTTGTTTGCAATAAGTATAAACACCAGCAAGCCCTGAGAATTCAAAATAAGATCTTCCACTGTGATTTCTTCGCTCTTGAGAAAATGCCTATAGACATCCTCCTAGGAGGATCATTTATTGATAGATATACCCCTTATGGTGCAACAGCTAAAAGCATAATGTTCACCATTGAGAATGAAAGGCTCAGAATTCCTAGGCTCATATATGCTACTGAGCAATTTCCTAGTGCTATGGCCCAAAGTCCAGAACAACTCCCTGCTGAGATTGTTGCTTTAAGAGAAAAGATTAAAGCCACTATCTGTTCGGAAAACCCGCAACAGTTTTGGATGAAATCTATGCCTGAAATGGAAATAAAGATTTCAGAAGGCAAACATATGAAGATAGGCAAGAAAATTCCTATCCCAGCACAGGACTATACCGATATGGAAACCCAGATACAAGATCTGGAAAAGAATGGTTTCATTGAGAAATCAACCTCTCCATTTTGCTGTTATGCTTTCATGGTTAATAAACATTCAGAGCAGAAAAGAGGTAAAAAGAGAATGGTCATCAATTACAGACCATTGAATGCTATTACAGAACCATTCCCATATCCAATCCCTGATAAAAGCTATCTTTTGGAGAAAGTTGCTTCTTGTAAATACTTCTCCCAGTTTGACTGTAAATCAGGCTTCTATCAGATTCGGGTTAAAGAACAAGACAGAGCCAAGACAGCATTTAGTTGCCCTTTCGGCCACTACCAATGGACTGTCATGCCTTTTGGGTTAATGAATGCGCCAGCCTACTACCAGGCGCATATGGATAAGATTTTTGAAGGCACTTCTCACTTTCTCTGTGTATATATAGATGACATTCTAATTTTCAGCAATTCTTTAGATGAACACATTGCTCATCTCTCCAAGTTTTTACAGTTGGCTACTGATGCAGGAATAGTGCTTTCTGAAACAAAAATACAGTTATGCACTACAGAATGTAACTTCCTCGGAATGATTATCCGAGATTCAAAACTGCAAATACAGCCACATATAAAGGAAAAGATCATCAGTTTTCCCGAGCATCTTGATAAAGCTCAGGTACAAGCTTTTCTGGGATTATTAAATTACTTGAACAGTTTTTATCCCAATGCAGGAGAAGACAGATTTGTCCTGTAGGAATTATTGCAGAAAAAGAAAGCGTTCCGATGGGAACAATGCCATACAGAAGCTGTTCAGAAAATCAAGGCAAAAGTCTCTTGTTTGCCAGAACTCCATATTCCGAAATCCCAAGAAATGAAGGTTTATACTGATGCATCTGACCTCTCATGGGGAGGAGTACTTGTTTCAGTTGTAAATAATGTAGAATTTATTTGTGAATTTGCTAGTGGAGTGTTTAGTAAAGATGTACTGAAATGGATTTCCTCTGATAAGGAAATCTACGCTGTTAAGAAATGTTTGGAAAAATTTATGCTAAAATTGTTACATCTGCCACATTTCATCATTGTAACTGACTGCACCTGATTCTTAACTTTCCGAGAAAAAGATCATGGAAGGAAAGATGGTCGTGGTAAGTATGTCAGGTGGCAAGCATTTTTCCACCAATTTAATTTTTCAGTACAGCATATAGAGGGTAAAAGTAATATTATAGCAGATTGGCTTAGCAGAAATCCTCCTGCTACACTTATGCATCAGCCTGTACTAGCACCTGGTTTTAATCTAACCAGAATTCTAAACCAAGCATTTGAATCCTTAAGTGCTTTGGTCCAAGAACAAGTTTTACGAGAAGGCATGCATCCAAGATTTTCCAGGATTTCTCATGCAGCGTCTCTTGACCTACAGATGTCTGCCGCAGTCAGAATACAAGCAGATCGCAGACATAATCATGGAACCATTATAATTGAACGGCTGAACAGTGAATACTTGTACAACCAATTCACTGATCTGATAAAAAGACCACTTTGGACGTGGCATATTAAAATCCGATCGGCTCATAATGAACATCTTTACAGATGGATAGCGCGATTTGGCCCGCATCGCATCCATGAGGAACAAAATCATTCTCAAGACACTGTGGTGCATACTATCATTCAGCGACAGCTTGAGTGGGAATCTCATTTCCACTGCACACCACATCATATGCCATGTGATCGGGGCCCATGCCGACATTGGTACCTGCAAAGCACATTCCAAATAAGATGCCTTTTTCAGCCTATCTCCGAGGATGATTTATTTGATGAAGCGGAAGACATGTTGGGCCCACAACCTATGGTCCCTTCATCATCATCATCTGCTCATCAGTCTAGCGGTGGGTCCAATAGCATCTCATTGTAATGCGCTGTAAAGCATGATGAGACAGACACCGCCTTGCTAGCAAGCAGGCAGGACCTCTCAAAATGCTATAAATAAGCCTTAGCTCTTAGTATTAGATCATCAAAAAAATTTCAGTGTGAAAATCTAGTAGCCTTGAAAAGAGTATGCTCTTCACTTGCCCTTTTTGAAGGATCCTGTGAATCAGAAATTTCTCAAGGATATTGTAATACGAGTGTAATAGTGTGTATTATTAATAGTGAAGCCGTAGTCATTCGGCCCCTGCCTAATATCGCAGGATTCTGCTAAAAGATCTGAAGAATTTCCGCCAAGGAGCCCGTCTACTGACACAATAAAAAGATACTTGGATGGGAAACCATCAGGTGTATCTTATTTTTAGAAAATAGGTATCTAAATTTCTTGAGACATTATAACTAAAAGTACATGTTTTTTAATTAAATAGTAATTTGTTTCATAAGATTCCAATCCTTGACTAAATAAGGCTATTGGATACTTTAAATCCTCATGATTTTATTTCATAATAATGCCTGAAATGGTGTTTAGGTTAGCATAAGTGTTCAAAATTAAATCCCTTGTGAAATTTGGGTTTACAGGTGTAAGAGCACTAGCTATGGCCTTCTTGATATCTTCAAAACTCTTTACTCCTTCCTTAGACTAGATGAAACTCTAAGTATTATTTATCATGGCTATAAGTGGCCTAGCTAAAGTGGAAAAATCCTAAATATATATTCTTATAAAGTTGATTTTCCCTGAGAAGCTTTTCAAAGACTTCTTGTGTTTGGGCAAGGAAAGTGCAAGAATTGAATCTATCCTTTTATGATCTATACTCAAACCATATTTTCAAATCACATGCCCAAAAATATTACCTTCATGAATTGAGAAGACACACTTTTTATGATTTAGAAACATCCCAAATTGCCTACACCTTTCAAACACTTGCTTGAGGTGAACCATGTACTCAATTGCACTCTTTGAGAACACCATTATGTCATATAAATAAACAAGTACAAACCTATTAATAAATCCCTAAAATGCCATATTCATGGCTCTCTAAAAGGTTTCTCTAGTATTAGATAAACCAAAGGGAATATTTTTATATGCAAATGTCCCCCACTTTGTAGTGAAGGTCATCTTGAATTGGTCCTCCTCCTTGACCAAAACATGATTGTAACCACTATATCCATCTAACAAGGAAAATCTCTTTGAACCTAAAACTAGTTGTAGAATTTATTCCATAAATGGAAATGGATAATTATCTTTAATGGAATCCTTGTTAAAATCTTGGAAGTCAACACATAACCTAATCTTATAATTCTTCTTTTGTACTGGAATAAGGTTTGCCACTTAATTTGAGTGTTTGATTAGAAATATAATATGTGACTCTATGAGCTTATGAAGCTTAGCTCTCATCAAAGTCTCAAGATTTGGATTGATAAGCCTTTGTATTTGTCTCACTAGTTTAGTTTTAGCTTCTAACTCAATGGTGTGTTGAGCTAGACTTGGATCAAATCCCTTGAGATCACTATATTTCCATGGAAACACATCAACAAAACTTGTACATAATTCAATGGAAGCTTAATTTTGTGGAGTGCATACCTTACCCAACTTTACATTTTTACCATCTCCAATATCCACATTGGCATAGTGTTCCCCCTTTTTTTTTAAAAGATTACTCTTCCTTTATAAAATCATCATCACCACTAAATATGGTCTCAGACTAATCCCTTGGGAAACTTATGTGTTTTTGATTACACAATCTGATCACCATACTACTACAAGAACTTTGATTGATTTCTTATTATTGAAAGAACCTAAAACATTTATTGTCATCTTCAAAGACTTGTTAATTCTCATGGTTATATATAATAGAAGGCCTTATAACCATTTTAATGTGTGACTAATTTTTTTCACTTCTTATATCAGTTGGGATACTAAATTGTGACCCAATGGCAGTCAGCCTATCTACATGTTTGTTCTCATCTCTTGGTATTACCTAAATGTTAAAAGCCTAAAAATCTTGAAGTAAATTCCACATCCTATTCTTATAAGATCTAAGTATTAAATTTTTACATACATTAAGAGTCATTACTGGGTGAATTACAAGTTCACTATTAACAAAAACTTGCAAGGTGTTTACTTTCATCTTCCTAGCCCACTGTAAACCATGAACTAGTGCCTCGTAATTTGAAAAATTATTTGAACAACCAAAATATATATTAATATAAGATAAAAACCTTTGATTTATTGTAGAAATAAACATCATCAAAGTATAATTGGCATAGACCATCACTAGACTCATCATGGTTAGAATTGGTATATCATTCTCATGAAGGTAATAAACACCAAGTCCTTCCTATTAGATTAGATTATAAGGATCATTATCATGTAATTTAGAGGCCCACTCATGAAGTAAAAAATATATAATTGCATGTAAAGGTGATTCAGTTTCCACTCCATTAGTTTCTATCACCTCATTTGAGATGACATGGTTGGTGTTCACAACACTTGAAATATATGGCTCTAAATGAAAATGTGCAATAGATTCAGAATGTATTATTACCTTGGTACCATACCTAGTTATAAACATCAAATATTTCCAATAATATAATAAGTATCCTCCAATATTTAAATTAAAGTCTCTTAATAGACACATGGTAAAGTAGGGAGGCAAGTCCACCACAACTACATCCTATTGAATGGTAACATTAGGAAAAGAATGTAGTGTTAAATTTATATACTTGATGATGCCTAATATATTTATTGGTGATCCATATAGTTTCAACACTCCTTTATTATTTGGTTCATAAATAAGATTGAGCTTATCTATAATTTGCTAAGGCATAACCATGTTACTAGCTTCACTATCCACTATACAGTTATAAACCAAGCTATCACCAACTATCAAGGAGAGGTAAAAAGGAGTTTTATTTTATTTTACCTTATTTTTTTCCATATTTACCATCTTATGTACATTTTTTAATTGTGTCTTAGTTGGCTAGTCTAAATTAGCTAGGACAACACCTTTCTCAACCAGTTTTGAAGATACTTTGAGAGCTAAAATATCTTGAATGAGCATATCATTTTATCCTATAATAGAGATGGAATCCCAAATTATAATTATAATTTTACATTTATTAATTTGATCCACTATATTTAATTGATCCCAATTAACCTTTGGCTATACTTTCTAAACCATTGGTTACTTGTGAACTAGAGGCACTTAAGGAACTTTCCCAACTTTTGTGTTCTAATTTTTATATGTTGTAGGGGTAGTAAGTTGAATCTTTGATACTCATGGAAATAAAATTATGATAATTTTAATCATTAATAACATCTTGAGCCTCCTTAATGGCTCTCCAATAATATCTAGTTAGAGCTACAACTTGACCATTTATATTACCAATCTCACCACCCTAATTGAATGCAACATGATCATCCATTTGCTAGTTCACATTAATGTCATCAAGATAGCCTTGATGTTTTTGGGTCTCTCCTTGTGATGCCAAAACTATTTCTTGGTACTGACTTCCTTGAAGAGGAAACTCTTCTTATGTCATTTGAGGCATACTAATGTTTTGTGATACCAAGGCTTGGCTTTGAGCATCATTGAGATTAAATGGCTGCCAACTTAAATCTTGCATCAAGTTACTTTGAGGCAGTGTGGGAATAATAAAATTTTGAAGTGAAAATTTCTTAGGATCAAGATTTTTATATGGTTTAGCTTGAGTTATGTATTTTTATGGTTTTTTGGGTGGTCTATTTTATCTAAACCTTTTATAAAGAGACCTTTGATCTCTGAAGGGTTGATAGGTGGTCTAATTTTATTGTTGATAATTCCTATTATCCTAATACTATTATCTCTTGAGTTGTACTATTTCATTCTCAAAATATTGTAACAAACCTTTCAACTCTCCAAGCTCCCTAGCTTGACTATAAGGGGCTATAAGTTAATCTTTAGGTGATGGAATAGAAGATAAAGATGGAATTTGAGGAACTTGGGGAGCTGGTATAGACTTAGATTCTTGGAATATAGGCATTGGAGGCCTTAGAGAGAGATTAATATCTTGTATCAATATGTTCTTTACTCTTATTATAACCTCATAAGCATTTAGCAAGGTAATACCACCCATTGATTATATCATCACACTAATATTAGAATTGAGGGATTGTAGATAGTACAAGAAGGCATATTATGGGGGTGGTATAATCAATACAGGTATCTTGGTCTATTTATTTTGGAATCTAAGGTTAAAATCATATATGAACTCATGAGGAGCTCTTTTTATGGTAATCAACTATTCAACTAAGGATAGGCGATCAGATTTGTCCTAAAATTGTCTAACTAAGGTTGCACCTAATTCATCTTAAGTAGCAATATAATTTAGTGGGAGATTTATATACCATTGTAGTGATTTTAATTTAAAGGAAGAAGTAATTAGTCTAATAACTACATTGTTTTGAACAACATTGTGAACTAAACAAAGGTTGACAACATCTTAGATGTACTCAATAGGATTTGTTTGATATTCTCCTAAAAATAATGGGATACTCTTAAGAGTAGATATAGGAATGTCATCATAATGTAATAAATTCATAGTATTACCTCTATTGAATGGAATAAGCACTTGATTTCTAATGGCCATTTGGATAGTGGGGATTGCACTGCTTAGGACAATATGATGACTAAAAGATGAATATTGCCTTTGAGGATATTGTTTTGTCCTAATAAACCTTTATATTTTATATGAAATAGAAGTAAATTTAATGAATTCAAGAGGAATACCTATACTTGTTTACCTTGTAGTAACCTTTGGCATGAGAGTATTACCTGGATGATATAAACTTTGCAACCTAAAGAATCTTTAGCTTTTGATGATGATGGATTTTTTCCTCTACTAAAAATACTACTCCTTAGCTCCAAACTTTAGCTATGATAAGGAGAATGTGTCACACTAAGAGTACCAAAAACTATTGTGGTCTTAATTTTCACCCATTGGGAGAGTTCTTCAATATCTCTCCAATTAATCGATAAAATGAGAACAACCTCAGGATATGGGTATCTTATAGTGAGTTTGAGCCTCCAGAGAGGGCTAGTTACCTTGGGTTTATTACTTAAACTAATCCCTTTCTTAAAAAATGGAGATAAATAGACAATAATTCATGAAAGCATGTAAAAAGAGGTGATGTATCAATGTTTTAAACACCTACAATTACACATAACACACTATTAGACACTTTTAGACCTATAAATATCACTTCACTCACTCTTTGATCAACTTTCACAAAAAGGCACTGACTAGCTATCAATCTAGCATGAGAGGGAAGTTGTACACTTCCATATTAACGAATAAACTATTTGTGGCACTTATAATTACATGTGAGAGCTACAAATTTTTCATATTTTTTAAGATGTTGACCTCAATGCCTATGTCTACAAGGACCTCATAAACAAACCTTATATCAATAGAGGTATCTACCAAGAGTTCTTGGTCATATTCAACATTTCAAGTGTTAGACTTCTCGTATCCTCTCCATGCATAGTATGGTAACCTCAACTTGATTTTGACCTACATGCTCTAGGAACAAGTTCTTAAATAGGGATAACATTTCTTCTATATATAGGAGGCATAGAATCTTAGTTAATTATTTTACTTTATCTTCTTGGATATCTTAATTCTTTTGAGAGGTAACAACCTATGCTTCTAGGTCTCACGCTAATTATATCTCCCCTTTCAAGTTTTAGATTATTATTATAACCTAATTTAGTACATCCTTATGGCATGTAAGATTTGGGTATAATGTATCTTTTATTTTAGGCCACATTATGCATTCATTTTGACCCTTATCCCATACTTGAGGTGTAACTCAAGTACTGGCACAACTGGTGGCTGAGCGGTGAATCCAATGTGAGTAGTAGCCTGCACCTTGACTACCTCTCTATGTGTAGGCTATGCCTGTAGGGTCCATCTTTACATTTTTTTCTCATGCCTTATCGTTATTTCACCTTTGTCTATACAAGGCCTACTTTAGGTTAACTTTTTATAAAGGTCAGGGCATTCTTTGACCTTATGGGGCCCTCAATAATACCCACACATGAGATGCATAGGGTGATTGTGATGATAATTCTCTATTGAGCCACACTTATAACATGAACATGGAAGGAAAATTCTACCAACACATCTTCCACCTTGCCTTATTATGCCTCACTACATCTTGAAGCCTGTATTCTATTGGCCATAGACATCACTTGCTTGGTTTGTTTTCCCTCTTACCACCATTTTAGCTTATCATGTGCCCCTTTTCATATTTTTGCACATTTCATAAATCACTCAATAATTAGTAGTGGTATGGGTATAGGTGTTGTACATATGAGAATAGATGGTTGTGTTGACATAAATAGCACGTTACAATAGAGGTTAGTTTTATATTTCATGTGCTTCTTGAAATACTTTGTAGCTTGGAAATAGAGTGTGCACATTCTTCTATGGGAAGTTAGTTCTATTATGGCCTTCAAATTTGTATTTAGTGCACCATAGGCCACTTTGAGCATCATGAAAAGAGATTTTGGTAATATTTTGGAGATGAGAGGCCATAAATGTAATTTTCTACTCCATAAATGGGTTGATCTCAATGTTTGTACTTTTGAATACCTTAAATCTTAGCACTACTTCAAGTGATTCTCAAGGGTCTGTAAAAGTTTTCATTAAAAGTGATCTTTGGAATGGCATGAGCAACCCCATAATAAAAAACTACACATGTTTAGAAGGATGAATAACACATGGGAGCTTTGACAAGATATTTTTTAAATGTGCATCGTATAAGCTCACACTCTTTGAGAGTCCTTGGGTAATTTCTTTTATTAAAAATGATGATCTATTATTCAAACTTTGGGATGCCAAATTCATTCATGAATGCATCCTTCAAGATATCATAGTCAACCATGGCATATTTGGGATCAAATTTTTTATAATAAATATGGGTATGATCAACTAAAGTGTTTGTAAACTAAGTAGCCTTACACTCTAACTAGATTATGCCTCACACGTGCCACTATAGTTTGCATTTTAGCACATGTTTTATAGTAGTTTCCATGCCAAAATAATCTAGTAAGTACATATATATTTGGTAGTATATTTGTTATGGGGGGTAGTTTATGCTTGAGACACTTAACCCCCCAATACCTATATTAGTGGTGGTCCTCCAATGCCTCCAGCCCTAGAGGTAAGCATTGATCCTATCACTCTTACTAGCATATTTGATGTTGTCAAGGTTGTGTTTCTTGTTTATGGCACTAGACCACTTCTTATGGGTTGATGCCCACCTTGTATTGCTAACAGTAATTGAGTTGGTATACTCACATTCAAGTTATGTTGTGGTGAGCTAGCACCCAATGGTCTAGAGGTGGTTACGTTGAATTCCTTGTATGGAATAATCTATTCAATCATAAAGTTACAATATAAATCTACAAAATGTCTAAAATTTAAGGCATTATTAGGTTCAATAATAACTTTTATATTGTCTTCAAGTGTGGGATCTAGCATGTATCTGGGGTAGGTGTATCAAGTGTATCTGTAGTCACCAATATTGTAGAAAATCAGTGAATTCCATACTTGTCAAGTATCAAGCTCAATTCATCACTCCATTATACATATCATATTCATGTTACTATCTTTCAAGAGATCCTTCCCCATGCCCTTCCTATTTTTTATAATTCCTCTCAATACTTCCAAGTTTCAGATATTCCATCAATCGATGCCATCTCTTATTATAGGCTTATTTGTTAAGCTCTCAAATGTTAATTTTCTTGTCCCCTTACATTAAACCTCACTTACACATCCCCTTATCCCCCTTTTCACAAATCATACATGAAAGTATTTTATCCTTCCATCCCTAAAGTTTCAAAATTATAATCAACCATTAGCTTTTTGAGCTCTGTGCCAAACTCCTTCATGAACGTGCCTCTAGGGTTATGTAAAACCTAGTACTCTACTTCCTTAAGGCATAAATAAACTGATACTACAAAATCAAGTACATATATATTCATATTTCCTTACCATCATTTATCCACTACTCTAGTCTAAGTAACATCCAAGTTCCCAATCCTCTTTAAGCTCTCTTTCATCCACTCATAGAACCATCTATAGCTTCAACTTCTATGGGTTGAATATACAACCAACCACCTATACACATGCTTGGGTAACTCATAGAAAAATACCTCATACAAATCATCATATATGTTATCTTGAACCTATTTTATTATATTTTTTCCTTTGTAGGTTAGATGCTTCTACATAAAACTATCTTCCACCTATTGTAGCTAGTGATTGATGTTTTTCAGAGAAAGTCAATACATCATTCTGTTGCACCATCACAGCAAAAAAAATTAACATGGATCTTAGCAATGGAACCAAAATGTTTTGAAAATTCTAGGATCTCAATTTACTATAACCAAGTGTAAGCACAGGATACTCCCTTTGCACTCAACATTTAAATATTCAATTGCACCAGCATTAATCCACATAAGGCACAAGCCTTATATGCTCACACAAATCACAACTAAGAAAGAATCAAGGTATGTGTTGGGCTATTTTTTCCATGTCATGTAGATTTAATAAGGAAACTTAAGTAATTCAACAAAAACTTAACTTAAGGCAAATCCATAGATGTAGGCCTCTCTCAAATTAAGCCTAAGGTCTTATAGGCACTTAAAGGGTCATAAGACTATTTTTACTCATACTAAATAGATGCAATTTCAATAGGGATTAGGTTACTATCATAGATATATACTCATCCCCCATAAAATATGATTATGACATCTAAAAATTATAGGGAGTCTATTAAATTATTAAAACTATCAAAATGTATGAACTAATAAAATGCAAAAACATCAACTCACATAATTCAATCAAAAGGATGAAATCATAATTATTCACATCACATTGATAATACTATAGGATATGAAAACTAAATACATAACACATTTTAATATATCACCATTGTCATTTGTTCCAAGTCCATAGCAAGAGTTATATTCAAAACATAATGTTAAAAACCTAAAGACTCATAGATGAGTTTGGGCACATATAATCAGAGCTAGGGTGGCCTCCATTCTATTTCTAAGCCTTAGTGGTTTCTAAATCAAGGTATATAGAACATGGAATAAAATTAACTATACCATAGCTTCTCTATATTTCTCTCTCTTTCTTCCTCTTCTAGCTCAATTTCCTTATCTAAGCTTTCAGGAACATCTTTTCTAGGGTGGAATTTATATATTAACTGTTGAGATGGAATATCTGTCATCTCCATAACTCTATAATCTTCATGCTATACTTTCCACATCTTTACAAATATTAAAATATGCCTTGAAAAACTAAGAGATGGTTATCCACCTACCAAATAGCACAATATTTGCACTGCAACCTCCAGTTGGATGCAAAAACCCTCAGGCTAACCACATGTCAAAAATATCTCCTCACATCTAGTGGATGTCATGTTGGTGCAAATAATCTACTAACAATTTAGGGGTCCAACATATATATATATATATATATATATATATATATATATATATATATATATATATATATATATATATATATATATATATATATATATATATATATATATAATTATAATGTTTATGTGGGTAATAAAAGAGGTATAGGTCAACCCTAGGAGGTCTTAGATTTGAAAAGATATCAATTTTTGAAAAGGGGAGTGAAAGGACATTAGCATCATTATTGGGACACTAGCGTTATGTGGCATTATTGTCCTTATTATGGTACTAGTGTCCAAGTGGTAGAACACTGGGAACAAAGGGATAAGATTCAAGAATGAGGGTCTATGACTACTTTAGGAATGATTAAGGACACTTGTGGCTTGCATAAAGGATGGATAAGTGTGAAAATATACTCTAGGGCTAAGCTAAGGATAGGTAGTCTCAAGTATCACTCTTAGAACTCAAAAACCACTTGTAAGTGATTACATTTCCCTCCTCTTTTTTCTGGAAATGGAACAAAACAAAATGACTAAGATAAAGGAAAAAGAAGTGTATCGATAATTATCTAAGAGGTGAAGCCTATGAAGTTGGGTTTGAGTATATGAATCATGCTCCTATTCATGTCCTACAAGTGAAACATGCATAAATTAGTCCTTACTTAAGAGATATAAAAATCAAATACTAAACTAATTAAAGAATTAAAATTAAGTAAAGGGATAAGAGAGAGGAAAGGAATGAGTACACCTCACTAAGTATGTGAACCAAGGCATAAATTATTGAATATCCTAGATTGAGCTCATGGATTGATCAACCCTCATGTGTTGGTGTATCAATAACTCAATCTAGTTTTGACTCCATCATTGCCCACCCCTGCTTGGTGGATCATGACTTGTGAATAGCATGAATTAGAATGATGGTATTTTCAACCCTCTCATATAGGTGGATCAATAACTCAAGTAGGATATGAATCCATCATTGCCTACCCATGTGCAATAGATGCATCTAAAATTAAAACTTCATGATGTAACTAGAGACCTCTAATCAAGTATGTCAACTCTGTACTAACTCCAGTATATTAGGTGACTTTGGGTCACTCAAGAATGCCAACCATTGTAGATGGAGTAAGGCATGAAACTAGTGTGTAACCTAGAATATGATTTTGTATGTATACAATGTAGATAATGACATAAAATTTTTCATTCCATCTAATCAACTGGTCTATAAGTGAGTATATATAAATAATGTGCCAAAAACATGACCCCAAATTTGATATCCAAGTATATGGATTTTGGAATAATTTATAATAATCTATATCTAAGTATCTAAATTATAAATGGGAATGGTCATGTCATACGTGATGCTCCCAATCTGAGTAAACTAGTATGAATCTAAGCAAAACTAATAAATATGTAACTAAAAATTATGCAAACCTATATTGCACTTATTATATTTTTCTAGTCAAACTAGGTTTTTATGAAATTAAGGATACTAGATAGTAGGTCCATATCTTGGATAGTAGAATCATGTGGCACTAGTGTCCTAACTTGGGTGATAATGTCTTCCTAATTTGATTTATGTGCAACTGTACTAATTTATATGTCACTATTTTTCCAATGTGTTTACTTGAGTCTAATTTATATAATTTAAGCCTATGTGCTGAAAATGTATTGTGAATGCATCATAGGATCTTGATATCTATGATAAACCCCTATGAATACCCTCTCTTTTGAGGGTATTTTTTGAACCAGTGAAAAAACTATCCTCAAAATTAAAAAGCCAAAGCATATTATATATATATATATATATATATATATATATATATATATATATATATATATATATATATATATATGTAATAATCCAATATAATTTTCTTACATAACATCAAAATGTAAGATAGTTTGAGAATAAGTTTTTAATGTATGATTTATGTCATTTATATAATTCATAAGGGTGTCAAGATAGATATAACAATGTATGTAATATCAAATTTGAGTAAAAAATAATTAGGTATCTAGGTGATGAGGCATGATGTCCATCACAACACCTACATAGGGAGGGGAGATGCATGAGGTCCCTCATGGAATTTAAAATTGGAGTGTATAATAGGTAATATATAATTTTTATGGCTATGATGCATATAATAAAGCATACATATAACACACATGAGGCATGTAAAGTAGGCCAAGGGGTCACAATACAAGGGACATGGGCACATGTCACTAAATCTAAGAAAACAAGACATACAAGAACATGTTTAAATGTCTTCATACACAATCAAGAAGTCATGCACAAGGAAATGAGCACATTTCTAGATCATACATACTATGAATATAAGTGGCATAGATCCAAATATCAATGGCATATTCAAATGCCCTCAAATAGAAGAATCATAGAGATATAATCAAGTCTAAACTAGGAAATCTAGAAATGAAAGTATGCATGAACATGTAATAAAAATATGTGTAAGAGATAAGATTTACATATTCTAATTCTAAAGTAGAAATATTCAAAAAAAAATATGAGTAAGTGTATCATGATCAATATCAAGATATAACAATGCTAATTTTTTTATGTAGAGTATAGAAAGAACTTGGTAATCAAAAATGTGTATAAGATGCCCCCAAATGGGTGAATGTGTCAAATAAAGAAACCATTTATTGATTTATATGCCCCTAATAGGTAGATAATAGCAAATCTAGATTAGTTTAGTGGATTTGAGTCCTATAGCAATCTACAAGCACTTGACAAGAATAAGTTAAGCATATATGTATGATAAAAACTGACTATAATAAGATAGTTAGCATATGTAGTGTTTAGATAATATAAGAAGTGTGTTGGCTGAATATTTTGTCCTCAACTAACTGATGGAAAAATGGGTATATCAACCATAGCATAATAAGATTTATACGGCAAAATGGGTGTGGTTACCACAACATAATGAGATAAATCTCTCCTCTCAGCAAGGGGAGGTTCCCTATAAACTATAATATACTAATATAAACTAAAAATAGATTTAGGGGTGAAATCATACCATCCATCTTTCTTTTTCTAGAGATGATGTTCACAAAATAAAGGAGAATTCTTGTGTAATTACTTAAGGCATTTCTCTTCTTTCAAAAATGATGTTCAGTAAATAGCAAGAATTCTTCTGTGGATAGTAATTGGATCCACAAGAAACCCACAAAAGCACAAAGTCTTTCATTATTTATCCTACTGATTTGAGACAAAGTAACATAGTAGTATGAAGTGCAGCATAAAGTCTCCACTGAAAACTACAACAGAGTAAAATATTATGAAGTATAAGGGGAGCTCAAAATATCTCCAATATCTTGGAACATAAAACACACAAGCTAAAGACAATTATGGTAGCACAAAGTCTCCCACAGTCGACTTCAGGACATCTTTCAAATTATTTCCACTTATTCTACTTATTTGATCAAATGGACAAGACTATATTTAGGAAAAAGACATAAGAATTATTTCCTAAATAACAAAAGCTATTTCAACATAAAGTCTGAAAGGTCACTTGCTTTTTCATTCACTTGATAAAATATGATTAACAGACTGAGCTCAAAGTCTCAAGAATGCCTTTCAATTTGGGTAGAGTTTTTATTCTAATAACAGAGAGATCTCTCTTCTAAAAACTAAGAGATTACAATATATAGCCTCCAAAGAAAGACTTTGGTGCTTGCTTTCATGAAATGGCCCATGCTGCATTAAATGTATTAAGAAGAGGAAGTTTTATGCAGGGGCCATGCTGAAATAGGTCATCAACCTTAACTTTTGGCATTCTAAATCATCTCAAATATCTTCTTCAAATCATGGGTCACCTGATCTTCTGAAAGGTAAGGTTGCTCCTCTTTATGATACTTACATGACTGTCCACTCGTCTTTACTCAAATGAAGAGAAATAGGCCATGTCATTGAATGCTTGCACTCTTTGATATCCACCTGGTGGACTATTACACCTACTAGAATAACTCTTCCACCAACATTTTTAGATTCTCTATTTGATTCCCTCTTTCCTTACTATATCTTGTCTCTTTCTATTGATCTGAGCTCTTGGGGCTATCTTCTTGCCTTCTGATGGCTTCTTCAGCTCCTTTCTCAATAGATAGTTGAGTTTATCTTTGGGTCTACATTATTTGAAAATAAATGGTTATTCCATTACCCTAAATTTGACATCTATGAGGATGTCACTAGTCACTTGAACCATTTTAAATCTTGAACCTTTGAACCTTTCAAAGTTTAATGGTTTAAGGTTCAATGGTTCAAAGTTCAATCAGTTTGGTAGTTTAGCAGTTCAATGTTTTGTAAAGAGCCGCGTTCACTTAGTCTTTTTTATGATTTCAAGGTGTCATTGAACCAATTATTTACACCATTTGGTTGAACCTTTTTTTATAATCTCCTACTTGAACCATTCACTCAAACCTTGAACTCTTTGAATGTGTTGGAGCTTTGAACCTTTGAACTCTTTGAACCTTTCAGAGGTGGAGTTCAATGGTTCAATGGTTCATTCCATATCATTGAACCTCACCATTGAACCTTTTTTTATTGAACCTTGGCATTGAACCATCCTTACAATTTTTAGGAAATGTCGTAAGTGTTTTGAGATTTCTCCTTACAAAAGCCCACCTTTTGAACCTGAAATTTATTTAGCTAAAAAGGCTTGTGTAATTGAATAACTTGAATGCTCAGAACATTTTGAGAAAGAAAGAGACAATTTTGGCATATAGGATTGAAATGGTCAACCTATTGTCCACAAAAATAAGTGACAAATTTTGGGAACAATAGCTGGCTCTAGTTGGGGAACTTCCATCAATTGTATTTTGAAAGAATCGAAGGGAGTAGAATCCAGACTCTAAGTACCTTCATCTATGCCATTGGGCTATGGAGTCATGCCATCCAAAAAGAGAAAGACACCAAAAACCAAATGAAAAAAAACAAAGACTATACAAATATACCACTAGACTTATCTAATACTTCAAAGATTGAAGTACTTTAGATGCTGCCCACTGTGAGGTAGTGAAAATGGTGTTTTGTCTTGATATTTTAGAAAGAAACTATTTTCACCATTTAATTGATGAATGGAAAATGGACCTCTCCATAAGGAATCCAATTTTCCATGCATTCCTTTTGGTTCTCTCATCTTGTCCCATAACAAGGCTTGATCTCCAATCTAAAAATCATGAATCCTTGCTTTTTGGTCAAAGAGTTTCTTTACCAGACTTTGATGTGCATCAATACAATCCACCACCATAGTTCGTTGTTCATTTAGTTCAATCAAGCACATGATCCTTTTGTCGATGGAATCTTCAAAAGTTGAATCTTCTACTGCCTTTTCCATTTTCAATGCTGGTAATTCTAAGGTAATGGGTATTTTTACATTTAGGCCATAAAAAAGTTGGAATGGGGACATACGAATTACCCTCTTAGGCATAATTTGTCTACCCATAAATCATCAAATAATTTTTTATGTCAAGTCCTTTGATTGTTATCTACTAGCTTCCTGATAATGGTCACCAGGTTCTTGTTGCTTGATTTTGTTTGACCATTTCCTTGCAGATAATAGTCAGAAGAGTGGGAGAGGATAATCCCATAATAGTATCAGAACTGGGTAACCTCATGAGAAGAGACATGTTGATTATGACTTCAAACCAGGAAATAATATTTTCTTTGATGAAATTACATACCACTTCTGAAGTAGCATACTTGACTGGAATGGCTTCCACCCACTTGGTAAAATAGTCTATGTCTATGAGAACATAGTTATGTCTAGCACTTGAGGATGGGTTTATAGTGCCAATGAAATTAATACCCCATTACTGAAAAGGCTCTTTGATCACCATAGGATTGAGAGGTAACATGGCCAACCTGGGTTTTCCAATGAACTATTGACACAACTCACATCTACGCACCCAAGTGTATGAATCTTTAAACAGAGTAGGCCAATAGTACCTAGCTTGTAGAATCTTATGGGCAGTCATAGGTGCAAAAAAATGTCCTCGACAAGCCAAATTATGGAAAGACTCCAAAATTTTTCTCTATTGTACTTTATCCATGCAATGAATAAATACCCCTCCAAGGCTCCTCTTATACAAACTATTGTCCCACAGGACAAAGTTAGCAGCTTTCAACCTAACAGTCCTCTTTTCTTTAAGAGACAAGTGGGCAGGACACTCACCATAGGTAAGGAAATGAGTAATATTAGAATACCACTCATTCGTAGTGGTGACAAAGAGAACTATAGGGATGTTTTCAACCTTTTTTTCCTCATGCCATGCTTCCTATGGTATATTATCAGCAATTAATTGGCAGAGACCTCTTCCCTGCACAAGCTTCATAGGTTTGATAACAAGATCAAACTCCTATATTTTAGAAATCCAATTTCCCTTTTTAGTTCCAAACTCCTATTGAGTTAGAATGGACTTTATTGTTGTGTCAGGAACTAGAGAAATAGTGTGTGAGTTCAAGATGTAAAATTAAAAGTGTTTTACTACCTTAACCACAGCATAAGCATGCTTCTCCATGTTTGAATATTTTAGCCCATGGGATTTGAGAGGACAACTCATGAAAGATATGAGGGACTCCACACCTTCTTTGTTCTGTTGAACCAAAATGGTTGAAAGCATGTGTTCATAAGCATAGCCATATATTACAAAGTTTTTGGTATAATCTGGACAAACCAGGATTGTGGCATCGGTGATAGCTTTCTTGATATCTTGAAATGCTAACTTGCCTTCTTTAGTCCAGCAAAAAGTAGCTTTACCATTCATCATGTTGACAATGTGGCAAGTATTCTCTATGAATTTAGGAATGAACCTTCATAGAAAATTCACCTTTCTAAAGAAATAATGGACTGTAGTCTTATTAGTAAGAAGAGCAAGCTCTTGGATGGATTTGACTCTTTTTGGGTCGATCTTTATGCCTTCTCAAGATACAGTGTGATCGAGAAGTTTCCCTTCTATAACCCCAAAAACTAATTTCTTAAGATTGAGTGAAATTCCATTTTATCAACATCATTCTAGCACTTGTTGTAAATGATTCACATGATCATGATGATGTTTGGAAAAGATGGTCAAGTCATCAAGATATACCATAATAAACTTCCCCATTTCATTTCTAAAGGAAAGATCTATCACTCTCTAGAAGGTGGCGCTAGCATTGATCAAACTAAAAGGCATTCTACGATATGAAAAGGTGCCCCAAGGTGTAGTTAAAGTGGTCTTATGTTGGTCTACTTCACCAAATTTCACTTGATTATACCCCAAAAAACCATCTAACATTGATAATATCTCTAAGACAGTTATTGTCTGTAGTAGCTGTTCTATGATGGGTAGGGGGTAGTTGTCTTTTAAAGAGGATTGATTTATATTTCTAAAATCAACATAGAGGCAAATTTCCCAATTATTTTTTCTCATAGGGACTATGTTCACAATCTAGGTGGAATGATGGATTGGAAAAATTATCCTCGTAGTTAATATTTTTTGGATCTCAAAAAGAACAGTACCTGATATCTTGGGGTTGTACTACCTTTATTTCTACTTATGAGGCAATGACCCAACCTTGAGAGGAATTTTGTGCCAAATTTATTCAATCCTAAGAGATTACATATCATCATAAGAGTATGCCAAAACATCAATGTAATGGTGAAGTAGAGTAATGAATTTGAGTTTTTCATCAGGAGTGCAACAATTCCCGATGTTGACCATTTTGGGATTATCTTCTGTACTCAAATTTATTTGATCAAAATTATTGGAGGAACTTGAATCCATTTGTTGATTCTTGATAAATCTATCATGATTATTGAATATCTTCTCAAGAGAAACTAACCCTTTGTGAATTTTATTCCCTTTGAGCTGAAGGAAGTCTTCACCAATTTTTAAATTTGTTTTAGGAGCTGATTTCTATGATGGAGATTCACTGCCTTCAAAATAAAGCTCCTCAAAGCTATCCATATATTCTATAAAAGCAATGATTTGGTTATCACCATTAAACACCTGCCAATGTTTAGCATTATTAGGTACACTTGGTTGAAAGACCAACTCAATAGTTTACTTGTTCCCTTTAAAATATTGGTGAGGAACCATGAGAGTTATAGAGACAGCCAAGGAATCTGCTTGATCATTGAATTCTCTCAACACAGCAAAAATATTGAAAGCCTCAAAACTTTCAAGGTAGTCCCACACTAGATTGCGATAGTGTCACAATTTTTCATTCTTTGTTTGATACAGATTCCTCACTTGATAAACCACCAGTTCAGCATCTCCTTAGGCGTGAAGAAGCTTAACATCTTTAGCTTAAGCAATTTTCAATTTGAGCAATAAAGATTTATACTCGGTGATGTTGTTGGTATTAATAAACTACAACTTATATGAATAGGGGAAAATATCTCCTTATACAAATATCAAAATAATTCTAGCTCCAGAAATGGTAGAAGAATTTTTGCCAACAAATTCTAGAATCCAGACATCATTAGAATATGATCTCCTTTTAGACTTCTCTTCATCAGAGAGGGAAGGTCCTTTTTTATCTAAACTATGATCCACCAATTCTTTTGATGTCTTGTCTAAATTTTTTGGATTGTCACTTATAGAACTTTCATCTGATGAAATAGAAACATCTTTTGTGGATAGAAAATAGTTACCCATTCTTGAGGATTCAAATAGAATTTGAGCTTCAGGGGCTGATGTTTGGATGACAATGTAGTTTGACTCCTTCTCAAGAAGTATCCTTTACATGATGCCCTTGATAGGTATCCTTGCCTCAGATAGGTCCATGTTCAATTCTCCACCAACATCCTTACAAAAATTTCATCCAAGCAGAATGCCATAAGAAGCTAGAATGTCAGCCACCAAGACTATCATTTTAATCTTTTTTTTTTGGGAAGGCTGCAAATGCAAATTAGGCATCTTTGATCTATCCCAAAAGTGGCACTTACTTGTTTTCCATGAAGAAACATCTCCCAAAATTTTTAGTTAGATTGAGACTGAGAGCGTCTACCACCTTGGTGGGCATCACATTGTTAGAGGTGCCAGAGTCTATTATGCAATTGTTTAGCTTATGACCATTTATCAATAGGGATACATAGAAAGGTTTTATCTTCCTATGGGCAACAAGAAGAGTAATGACAAGATTTTTTTTGGTGGATGTGTTCTTTGGGGGATCATGAGTTACCTTTGAAACATCTTGTCTTGTAGGGACAGTTTTGTTCTTGATGCATTCAACTAGCCTATCCAACTGCTCAGGGTTGGCTTGTAAGTATTCAAACTCAGACATTTGGATCTTGGTCTTCCTAATATGATAAATTATGTCAAATAATTGAAATAAACTATAAACAAAGGAAGGACTTCCATCATTATGGGTTTTATTGGGTTTGGTATTGGTCTGAGAAATTGAAGCAAAAGGTGCAGGGTTATTTGAGGTACTTACTTTTTTATTGATCACCGAGTCCTTTGATTGGAAAGGTAGTGAAGTTACCCATTTAGCAGTTGAAATCATTGGTCAAGATTCTTCCCTTATTTTTCCCTTATTAGCTTGTTGAGTTGACTATTTCTGGGACCTAGTAAAAATAACGTATGATCCATCAAACATTTCTCTCTTACTACTAGCTTCATCCTGATAATTTAGGAAACCAATGTTGGAGTCACCAACTAATTCTTCTTCACCTTCTAAAAAGATATTAGCATCATCTTCTTGGTCTAACTTAGGTTGGAAAGATAAATCATGTTCAGCTTCATGATAACCAACTGCTGAGTTAGTCGGTGATGCTTCAATGGCAAGCTTCCCCTATGGGGGAGGGAGACGATTTAGTTTCCCTTAATTCTTGACAGCATTGCCTTGATATGACTATTTGGGAAACATCCTCCTTGGTATATCTTGATAAGAAGGAGGGGTAGACATCCCTTGTGTTATTTTCTTTTTTAGAGCTAGTAATTTATTTGCTATCTTTTGCACCATAGGATCAGTGGTGCCTGTAGAGAAACTTTCAAAAGATGAAGAAGATTTATTTTTGTTAGGATCTCTTCTTATCTTTCCTACCAAGATAAGATCATCTTCAACCTTAGTGGCCAAAATCTAAGCTGTAGCAAGATCTATATGGCCAGCCCACCTCAACAAGAAACTCACTTCAGGATGCTGAGAATTGATGACGAAGCACTTAAGATTTTCTAGCATAGGCTGAGCAATTGTAGGAATCTTGTTCCTCAGCTTATCAAATTTAGCAATGAATTCTCGCATGGGTTCATGAGGCTCCTTATTCATTTGTGTATGCTAGGATAATAGGGCATGTGCATCTTTTATGGGTTTGGACCTAGCCTCAAACTTAGCCTTGAGAGTGTTCTAGTCAGTTACTATTTGTGCTTATAGATGATAAAACCAGTCTGTGGCAGTGCCTTGCAATGTTTCCACAAATATCCTGACCACTATATCTTTAAATTCAATGCCTATCACACCACATGCTATGAAAAAAGCTACAATATGCTCATCATGATGAACTCTCCCATCACCATAAAACTTGGGAAATTTCTTTCTTGAACTACGGGGTAGTTCATGTAAAGGTGGGGTTAGATTTAGGGGGCCAAAGGTGTTACCCTAAAGGCCTTGGGCTGCCATGATATGATGATTAAAAGGAGGGATAATGAACCTTAGTGGGGTGCATATAGACAAAGCTCTACTCACAGAGGAAAGAAAAGCTTTTTCAGGTATTAGGGACCTGACGTCTATAAGAGGAAAACTCTTAGTTCGTTGAAGGTGAGATTATGGAGGAGAAAGGTCAAAATTATTTTGCTACACAAAATTGAACACATAATCAAAAATAGCTTGAGATCTTTGGTTTCATGTATACTATGGATCTGCTAGAGTGTAGAATGGAAAAGAATTCGAAATGCTTCAATTTGAATCTTGAAGCTTTAAATTATGCATTCTTCCCCAGTGGAGTCACCAAAAACTATTGGGTGAATATTTTATCCTCAACTACCTAATGGCAAAATGGGTATATCAACCATAGCACAATGAAATTTATATGGCAAAATGGGTGTGGTTACCACAGTGAGATAAATCTCTCCTCTCAGCAAGGGGAGGTTCCCTATAAACTATAATATACTAATATAAACTAAAAATGGATTCAGGGGTGAAATCATACCATCTATCTCTTTTTTTTTAGAGATGATGTTCACAAAATAAAGGAGAATTTTGGTGTAGTTACTAAAGGCATTTCTCTTCTTTTAGAAATGATGTTCAGTAAATAACAAGAATTCTTCCATGGGTAGTAATTGGATCCACAAGAAACCCATGAAAGCCCAAAGTCTTTCATTGTTTCTCCTACTGATTTAGGATAAAGTAACATAGTAGTATGAAGTGCAGCACAAAGTCTCCACCAAAAACTACAATAGAGTAAAAGATTATGAAGGATAAGGGGAGCTCAAAATCTTTCCAATATCTTGGAACATAAAACACATAGGCTAAATATAATTATGGTAGTAAAAAGTCTCCCACAGTCGACTTCAGGACATCTTTCAAATTATTTCCACTTGTTCTGCTTATTTAATTAAATAGACAAGACTTTATTTAAGAAAAAGACATAAGAATGATTTCTTAGATAACACAAGCTATTTCAACACAAAGTCTGAAAGGTCACTTGCTTTCTCATTCACTTGATAAAATATGATTAACAGTCTGAGCTCAAAGTTTCAAGAATGTCTTTCAATTTGGGCAGAGTTTTGCTTCTAATAACAAAGAGATCTCTCTTCTACAAATTGAAAGATTATAATATATAGCCTCCAAAGAAAGACTTTGGTACTTGTTTTCATGAAATGGTCCATGCTACATTGAATGCATTGGGAAGAGAAAGTTCTATACAGGGGCCATGTTGGAACAAGTTATCAGCCTTAAATTTTGGCATTTTAAATCATCTCAAATGTCTACTCTAAAGCATGGGTCACCTGATCTTCTAAAAGGTAAGGCCGCTCCTCTTTATGATACTTACATGATTTTCCACTTGTCTTTACTCAAACAAATAAAAATAGGCCACACCATTGAATGCTTGCACTCTCTGATATCCACTTGATGGACTATTCCACCTACTAGAATAACTCTTCCACTGATGCTTTTGGATTCTCTATTTGATTCCCTCTTTCCTTGTTATATCTTGTCTCTTTCTACTGATCCAAGCTCTTGGGGCTATCTTCTTGCCTTCTACTGGCATCTTTAGCTCATTTCTCAGTGGATAGCTGAGTTTGTCTTTACGTCTACATTATTTGAAAATCAATAGTTATTCCATTACCCTAAATTTGACATCCACAGGGACATCACCGATCGCTTAAACCATTTTGAACCTTGAACCTTTGAACCTTTTAGAGTTTAATGGTTCAAAGTTCAATTGGTTTGGTAGTTCAGTAGTTCAATGTTTTATAAAGAGCTGCATTCACTTAGTCTTCTTTATGAGTTTAAGGTGTCATTGAACCAATTGTTTACACCATTCAGGTGAACCTTTTTCAAGAATCTTCTGCTTGAACCATTCACTCGAACCTTGAACTCTTTGAACATGTTGGAGTTTTAAACTCATTGAAGCTTTGAACCTTTAAACTCTTTGAACCTTTTAGAGGTGGAGTTCAATGGTTCAACAGTTTAATGGTTTATTCTATATCATTGAACCTCACCATTGAACCTTTTTGATTGAACCTTGACATTGAACCATCCTTACAATTTTTTACAAAATGCCTTAAGTGTTTTGAGATTTGTCCTTGTGAAAGCCCACCTTTTGAACCTATGATTTCCTTACCTAAAAAGGCTTGTGCGATTGAATAACTTGACTGCTCAGAACATTTTGAGAAATAAAGAGACCATTTTGGCCTGTAGGACCAAAATGGTCGACCTATTATCCACAAAAACAAGTGACAGATTTTGGAAACAACAAAGCGTAAACATGAAAATACACACAATCTTAATTTTAATGTTTTTTGAGTAAATATTTGAATTTTTTAATGTTTTTGACATGTTATATTATTTTTATATTTTCTAGATATAAACTATGTACAAACAACATTTAAATGAAATTATATACAAAGAACGAGAGAGAGAGAGAGAGAGAGAGAGAGAGAGAGAGAGAGAGAGAGAGAGAGAGAGAGAGAGAGAGAGAGAGAGAGAGTATGAACAATAATGGAGGAAGAATATTAACTAATGAGTCTCATGGGAGACTCACTATAAATGTGGCATGTGTCAAATATAAGAATGGTAACCTCTCATGCAGTTTGATTTCTATGTTATAGTTAAATAGTGTTGTAGGATGAATTTGAGTATTGTTGATTTTTGAAATCATAATAATCATAATAACCTAGAATGCTTGATGAAATTACCTCAAACTATGGATTTAACCTTTTTAAAATGTGATTTATAATAATGATTATTATTTTACACTTTGAAATTGTGTTTATTGTAGGCATATGGTGTTTTGGAGGCTCTTTTACTAGAAAATTCTTTTCAGAATGTTTATTGGCTTAACATGATTTTTAATTTACAACTTAAGTTCTTGCTCTTTATGTAACATTTCCTATTTATCTAGACTCACTACCTTGATAAATTTTTTAGCTATGAAATATTTTCCTTAAGATGATCAATAAATCCCAAACCTTGTTGAATGACATTATCAACTGTTAAAATAGGAGTAGTGATGCCTTGGGCCTACTTGCCCAAATCTTGACCATGATAGTCAAACTATTATAGATATTTTGACCAAACCCATACTAATTTCAAAGTTGAGCCTCATTTTTGAGAATTATATTTGTATATTTAACTTGATTTACATGTGCTTGTTGTAGTGTTTCTTTCTCTGATTTTGCTTTGTGAACCTTTTATTGATTTGAGTTATGCTTTGGTAACTGCTTTTGTACTATTTCTAAATTTGACCCTTTTTGAATTTTTATATGTGCCATTGTATGTTTTTTGGATGATGTGTCACAATTTGAGTCATTTGTATCCATTTTTTATTTTATTTTCATTTTTAATTCTAAACATGAATCAGTGTGGTGCCCATGCATTCTATGATATGCATAATAATATCTATATCTCCTAACTAGGTGTAGAGGAGGTAGGTTGATCAACTTATCTTTAATCATTTCCCTTAGTATCTCATTTGAGATCTTATTATACCCTTGTAAACTTCTTGAATCACATATAATACATGAATTATGTTTTACTTTATGATTTGTATATGAAATACTGATAGGCATAACTTTCTTAGGTGTAGATGCATATACATGGTTTACACTAGCATATTCTGAAGATTGTGATTTGCCAATAATGTTACATTTTCACTTAATATATGATTTTGATTCTATAAATCTAATATTAGCATGCTCATAGTAATAATTTTATCCCTTAGAGTCTCTTAAGTGCAAACCCTAGTTACTTATGGTTGAACATGTAGGCACACACCTTGTAATGGATAGGTTTATATAGGTTGAGAATGGCATTAATAACAATAGTATAGGTTTATTCATCTCATGGAGGAGTGACATTATGGACCTAATTATAGGGAAATTAACTATCACCCTCATGGAGAGGAGGAGAAGGAGATTCTATCTTGTGCATAAGATATGACATTTAAACATGAAACATATTTGTTAGATTATGTAATATATCTTATATATATGTAAGGATTTGTTTCTTAATTTAAATCTACATAAGAGAACAATGACATGATATATACATATAATGAATCATGACATCCATTTAAACTGATATAAAGCATCATGTATACATGTTTTATGTCTTTTTTGAGTTCATTCTGAATTAAAGGAAAAAAGTATGTAAATGAAAGTATTATACTTTACATCAAAAAGCGATAAATTTATTCTATCATTATTATCATGATAATATCAAATAAAAATTAAAATATGTATGGATCTGAAATTTGAATATGAATTTTAGTTCATTTTGAATTAAAGGAAAAAGGTATGTAAATGAAAGTATTAGACTTTGCATCAAAAAGTGATAAATTTATTATGTCATTATTACCATGATAATATCAAATAAAAATTAGAATATGTATGGATCTAAAATCTAAATATGAGTTTTAAAATGCTCTAAATATAAACCTTAGGGTTATCTAGGCTTAGGGTTTATGCAATATTTAAATTTGAGTTCACCAAATGTTTTAACCTTTTAGGAATTAAGGAATGTAAAATCCTATGTTTGTTAAATATTTGGGTATGCTAAATCAGCGTAATAATATGCAATAAATATAACCACTGATTTGTTATAAAATTGTTTAACTTTGACCTTTCTAAAAATGGTAATAAATAGTGCAAGTAATAACTTAGTAGAAAATGATTGAGATAGATGATCTAGAGATTAGAAACTAAGGTAGATGCTAGTCTAAGTGTCCTAAATAAGATCTTGATGTCAAAACCCCTCCTAAATAGTATCACCCTAATTGGATAGTAATTCCATTATTGGATATGTGGTGATAGTGTCCCTATTTTGGTGGTAATGTCCTTTGTGTAGGACCATCTCGAGCTTTTGGGTGTACCTATTTCTAGATATATGATGTCTATTCATATGTGCATCATTTTTAGAGCCTTGTATATTTCATGTTTTGATTGAATTTATGACCAAACCCTAATCTTCCATGTTCTTAAGGCATCTAATTGATAGAAGTTAGAAAGTGTGTTTGTTAGTGGGGTAGGATGGACATCCTCAAACCCTACTATGATGAGAGTTTCCTACATATCAAAACTTCAAAAAGGGATCAATATCAATGTATTTATTTCCAAATAAGTGTTTGTGTATGTGCAAGTGAAACTATTATGATAGTTTATTTTATTTTTTTCAATGTGATTGACACTATAAATATGGGTAATCTGAGCTTAGGACTGTTATAAATGGTAGTATGTAAAAGTAGGGAAAATAAGGATTGATAACCTTAATTGTGCACAACTTATTCTAAATCTAAATGTGTATTTTGATTTTGATTTCCATCTAGTGTTTAGAGGGTTAAAATTCATGTATATATACCATTTTAATGTTTATAAAAGTGCTAAAAGAGGTTTATGCCAACCCTAGAAGGTTTTAGATTTGAAAAGATATTTTTTTATGAAAAAGGGAGGGAAAGGACATTAGCACCATTATTGGTACACTAGATCCATGTGGCAATATTTTCCTTATTATGGAACTAGTGTCCAAGTGGCAAAATACTAGGCATAAAGAACCAGGATGCAAGAATGAGGGTCTGGGACTACTTTAGGGATGACAAGGGATGCTTTTAGCTTGCATGAAGACTGGATAAGTGTAAAAATAGGCTCTAGGATATGTCTATATCGAATCTAGGGATAAGTAGTCTCAAGTAGCACTATTAGCACTCAAATACCACTTTTAGGTGATTATAGATAATCATAATAAGCATTCACAGTTTACCCTTTGGGTAGAGTTTTACTCATATCAACCTATATAGAATAAGGAAGAGATATAAGATGACACTTTAAAAGTGATGGGAATAATGAAGTCAAATACCCAAGTAATCATGTAAATTATCTCTATGGGGAAGTGCATAAAATAAGACAATTATGTTATTGTGACATTAGACTAACTATGGTAGTTCTTTCTTTTTAGGCTCATGAGTTTTTACCTTATAACTTAGTTTAATAGAAAAATTTGTATTAGATGTAGATGTAGTTGGTGTATTTTCTACATATTTAAGTTTTTTCAATCAGATAAGTTTTATTTCATGATCATGAACAATATGGCATAAGTTATCAAAATATTTATATTTTATAAAAACTTTGAACTCATGTAAAGGAAAATTCACACTTTGCTTGAAAATATCTTGAAGTTATTTATCTTCCATAGGATTGGTCATTTTAGATAACATCATCTTGTATCTTAGGACATGTTCATTTATAGATTCATTAGTTCCTTGGTTGGTTTTTATAATTTGGGAATAGGAAACCTTTTCGGTAATGTTAATTGAGAAATGTGCCAAAAATATATCGACAAGGAGTTTGAATTCATTTACTGATTGAGTTGGTAAATGATAGAATCATATTAAATCATATTCTTTGAGGATCCTTACAAATAATTTGATCAAAATTTTATTATTAAAGTCATAATCAAGGCATTCTGCATAAAAAAAATGAAGATGATGTTTAGGATCACCCTTGCCATCATAAAATATAAACTTTGGTGTAAAAAAACTTGTTGGTAAGGGGTGAAAATATATAGTTGATGCAAGGGTAATATGCAACACCTCTTATGAATCAATAGCATAAGGTGATTCCATAGAATTTTTTTCAATATTTGTAACCTTAGTTTATAAAAATTTTATCATTTGGACAAGAGATTTCAGTTCTTAGTATTTTAGGTTGGCCATTTGAGAAGTCAACAAAGGAGGTATACCTTTAGGTTGGGTAGATATACGCATCAAAATTGGTATTTGAGTTAAATTATTTCAATTTCCCATGGTATCTGTAGTAATAGTAGTTTTAGGGAAAAAATTTGAAATACATATCCCATGCCCACATTAGAATTATGAATCAGTAATGTGTTCAAGGAGAGGGTGGTTAATATATGGGGATGACCCATAGATCAAATAACATGATCAATAGATGTACCTTATTTTTCTTCTATGATTTTTGGTTTTTTAGTTTCTATTATAGTTTTTATGATTACATAAACATCTTTAGGGTTTTGATAAATACACTCATGAAATATTGCAATTTCTTACACTTGTTCTTGATCTATTTGTTCATGTTCATTAGTCTTATTAGACTCGTGGTTTTCATTAACAAAAATATGCTTCTATGATAACCTCATCAGTATATTCTTCATTCTCAACATTGGTATCATCATGATCTATAAGATTAGGGCCCTCATTGGTTTTAGACATCTTAGTGGGTAGTATGGGAAGTTCAGTGTGTTTAATAGGCACACCTCCAAATCTAGAGCTACACCTAAGTTCCAAGCAAAATAATATAAGTAAAAATGAAAAATTACAACAATTTGAAAACCTATGTAACTAAAAACCCTATGAACTTGGAAAATTTGCATTCATACAAATCAGGTTCACCAAAATGTTTAACGCTAAAATCTAGATTAGGGAATATAGGATTAAAGGGGGAAGAGATATCCTAGGGTAAAAGGATGGTAGACTATTTTTAGAATAGTCCAATCATTTACAAAACTTAGATAAGCATATATTGATTTTATTATATTGAGATTATAAGAATATAAATTACAATTATTCTAGATATTACAATAAAACAAGATAGTTGGTTCTAATGCTAATAAAAATATAGATATGGAATAGGTAGAAAGTGGATTGGATATGATTCTGGAATAGTTGCCTGATTCTTGACATTTATCCTCTATATCTATGGACCCTTACATCAACTTAGGATGGTTGTGTTGATGCTAATGTATGACTTAGAGGTAAGCGTCTAGTATGAAAAACCTACTAAAACTATATGTGGCTACTTGGATACCTATAGGTTGTGCATTATCTTCCCTCTAGTGTATTTAAATCTAGGTCATAGACTGTTGCTCTTTGTCAAATATCAAAACCCTAGTTCTCCATCTTTATATTATTTGTGGAAAAATGGGTTAGTGGGCCCATTGTTTCAAACTACCCCAAATACCCCTCTATCAGTGAGTGTTACATGTATATTTGATACTTTCAAGAGGACCTCAGACTTATGTATTTATCCCTTATGTAATGTCTTTTGTGTGAATAATGCAATGTGTGATAATCAAGTACAATAGTGGCTTAACTTGTAACTTATAAAATATGGCTATTGGGTTACTCATTTAGTGTTTCAAACCTATAAATGTGTTATCCCTATTACTAATGTGGAAATATGAGAAAATAGATAAATTTTTAATCACTTTAGTGCTTGAAAGAATGATTTTGATAAGTTGCCTTTATCTCTTAATGTCTTTTCTAGGTTTTTTCAAGTTCTTAATGAATGAGGGTTGATATTATATTTATATCAACCTATTTGGATAATATATTACATTAAATCACTTAGTAAAACCTTAGGAAAATGTTTCATTTGAAAATTAGATGACTTTAGGGCATTGGAAAATTGTTTTAGGGTAGGACACTTGTGTCGATGCAAGCATCTAACTAGGATGCAAGTGTCAAGGTAGTTAGAAAATAGGGGCAGGTCCAAAACTTATAGAGATGGAAGATAAGTAATTTTATAAAATTATAGGAAATATATAAGATTTGAGTCATTATAATAACTGATCTAGACAACAATTCAAATGACAATTCGGGTGATGGGTCCACCCCATTTGATGGCGGAACTTCTAAGAGCCATAACTTTTGCACCGTAGCTCTAATTGACTCACCGTCTGAACCATTGGAAATATAATAATGAGGGAAAAGTTTTGAGATGGCATGTATATTTTCTCAATGAATTTTGACCCCATAAAACCCAATGGAAGTGTCCTAAATTTCAATTTTAGTAATGCAGTCTAAAAATAGTAAGTTTCTAAAAATAGTAATTCCTTGAATTTTGTATTGTTGTAAATCATGGAAATCAAACCAATTCATATACCTTGAGATTTGTGACCTTACATATCCTCCCCACACCTTCAAAACATGTATAAATGAAGATGTAACCTGAAATGGAAATCAGACATCTCTTCTCAGAGATAAGCATATGTTTGGGTCTGCAATTTTGATAAATAAAACATCTCTTTTTAGAGATAACATTATTTGAATTTTGTTGTTCTTATTTATGAATTATCTTTCAACCAAAGCTTTTGAGTTTTGGATTAGTGGTATTAGATTGGTTTGTCTTTAGAGTGTATGATCCCGAGGATGAGGTCAGATTACAGGAAGCTTGGGTGGAAAATAGAACCAGTAGAATATCCACCTATTCGCTCCAAATGACTTCAAATGGTTGAAAACACTGAGGCATTTGATCCTTTCAAGGAAATGGTGAATTAATCCCTCCAACAACAATAAGTGTAGATGCTACAACAATTCACTCAAATTCTCCAACAAATCTCAATGGGAAATTCTGGCTCCTCATCTGCACCTGCACATCCTTTCAATGCCCCAACACCCTTCAAGGTTCAGGTGAATTTTGATATCCCTAAATTTGAAGGAAAAATCAATGTTGATGCAGTAGAAAATTTGTTGGATCAATTTTCATCTTATTTTTCTATTAATAAATTCACTGATAAAGAGAAGATTACTTTTGCTCTTCTGAAAGCATCATTGTCTGTCAAAAATTAGTGGGAAGTGTACAAAAAGAGATTTAGTGTAGATGATCTTGGCCTTTAGATAGAACCTACATGGGATGATTTCATAGATGTTGTAAAGGAAGAATACTACCCCATTGGAGCATATGACGATCTGTATATAGAGTGGCAACAACTTTGCCAAGGTAAGGAACAATCTGTTCAAGATTACACTAACATTTTTCATTCTCTATCTACGAGATTAAGCATCTAAGAAAGTGAGAAACACAAGGTTCTCAAATATCATGGTGAACTACAATGGTACATACAAGGAGACATGGAACTCTTTAATTTGGAAACCATCAGTGAGGCATACAAGTTTGTAGTGAAGATTAAGCAGAAGAATGGAAGAATGAATATAAAGAATCAGTCTTCAAAATGGAAAAGTGACAAAGAAGGTCAAACACAAGGCCAAAATTGGAAGCAAAAGGAAGGAAAGACTGGGAATTGGTGTGATTATCACAAATTTGGAACTCACTCCAAATAATAATGTCGAGCTATCAAATCACTACTTTTTGAGTCACAATCCTCTACTCTACCTCATACAGACCCTGCAGTCAAAGAGGTTGAAGAAGAAATTATAGATGTTGATCTTGAAGCCATTGTTGCTTCATCATAGACACATGACAAGATGCTAGATGACAAGGAAAGGTTGTTTAACTCTAAGTTATGGGTGAAAGGTAATCCTCTACATTTCATTCTTGATAGTGGAAGTCAAAAAAATTTAATCTCTGCTAATGATGTGAAAAGCCTAAATCTATCTATGAAGCCTCACCCAAAACCATACAGTATTGGATGGTTGAGTCCAGAGAGAAACCTCTGTGTTACCCACCAATGTCTTCTCTCATATATAATACAACCTTTCCAAGATGAGGTCTTATGTGATGTGGTCAATCTAGATGTTTGTGATGTACTCTTTGGTCAGCCATTCATGTATGATCGACATGGTATATATGAATCAATAACTAGAAGGATCACTCTCACTCTTAGAACACAGTGTTATAGGGTACCAAAAGTACCACCTTCTACATCTATGTATCTGATTAGTGCCAAGAAATTTGTTCTCATGGTGGTCAAGCCACAGGAATATAAAAGGGCTGATGTTACAGCCCTGACTACACACACAACACAATAACAGAAGCAAATAGATATCGAGCTGAAGAAGTTCACAACCTTCCATCCATAGACTGATGGTCAGACAGAAATGGTGAACAATCGGGTATGTAATGGGAATCAAATTAAAGTAAAACTACCACACTTGATGAAAAATATTGATGCAATGGGGACCATTTCTTCTCAAGGAGGGAGGAATGATTCGGACAATAATTCAGATGACAATTCGGGTGATGGGTCCACCCCATTTGACGGTGGAACTTTTGAGAGCCATAACTTTTGCACTGTAGCTCCAATTGACTCACCATTTGAACTGTTGGAAATCTAATAATGAGGGAAACATAATGAGATGGCATGGATCTTTGCTTGATGAATTTTGACCCCTTAAAACCCAATGGAATTGTCCTAAATTTCAATTTTAGTAGTGCAGTCTAAAAATAGTAAGTTTCTAAAAATAATAATTCCTCAAATTTTGTATTGTTGTAAATCATGGAAATCAAACCAATTCATCTCCCTCAATATTGGTGACCTTCCATATCCTCCCCACACCTTCAAAACATGTATAAATGAAGATGTAACCTGAAATGGAAATCAGACATCTCTTCTCAGAGATAAGCATATGTTTGGGTCTGCAATTTTGATAAATAAAACATCTCTTTTCAGAGATAACATTATTTGAATTGTGTTGTTCTTATTTCTAAATTATCTTTCAACCAAATATTTTGAGTTTTGGATCAATAACATTGGTCAGATGAATATATAAGTAATGAGGAACATAGAGATAGTGTATGCAATCTTTTTGGCATTGGAAGAGGTCTAAAAGTTTCCAGTACATTCATGATATGTATTTACCAAGTATACAAGACTAAGATGCTATATAATTAAGAAATATTATCTACACTTATGTAATTCATTATTCATAAAAGGAAATCTTATTTGTTTTTTAAACCCTGTATCTCTCAATACCTCCTAGGATATAAAATATTCCCTTTGGAGTTATATCATAATCATAAACTGCATAAGGAATCATTTTTTTTAGCATTCTAATTTATATTCACCACTCATCATATAATGTATAATTAATTAGATAAGATTTAATTTAAATAATTTATCACTTTTTTTTCATTAGGATCAAATATTATTTACACTTCTTTAAAAAATTAAACATTCACTAAAGAGTTCTCACATTTATCCAATAATGTAAAAACAAAAAATTAAGATACAAATAATTATAACCTTTATTAATGTAACCCATATTTCCATTTTTCCTTTTATTTAACAGGTCAATAACTTAGGTTGTATCTTTAACCAAGCCATGCTAAATCAAATTATACCTTAATTTATCCAAACATTATTAACACCCAATGAATAACATTATATTTTCTTAATCATACTTCATTAAACTTGTGAATAATTCAACATAATGTTTTTGAGATGCATTATCAACATTACTATCTCAAGAAGGCAACACCTAAATATACATGAATTCAACCTAAATACATTGGTCCATACTTATCTCTAGTATTTCATTATTAAGAAAAGAAAAGTTAAGATTAAAAATGTCACTTGTACAAGGACATAAATTTATTCTTGTTCCAAACATTTTGTCAAAAATTAAACAATTTTTTTATCTTTATCCATTGTGAAATCCAACATAAGATATAAGTAGCAGTATGAATTCCAATTAAATTTAATGGCAAAATAAAAAATCATATGAACTAAATTGATAACCACCAAAAGAATCCAAGCTTATAAATCTTATTGGTATAAAACTTAATTCATTGTAATCCCATTTTACAATGTTAAAAGTCAAATATAATCCTTTTACTTTATAAAAAATACATAGACATTAAAAACCATATACAATCCATACAAGAACTCATAAAATTTCAATCAATAGTTAATGTTTCATGTTTCCTACACAAATACATCTCACACACTAGTCAATAGCTTAATTAATCCATATCAAAAGGCTTATTCACCCAAGAAGTCATTCAAGACTTCAACACAAGATTTTAGAAGACATGGGATATAATCCCAATCTTGGTAAGACCAATATCTCACCATACTTTCATTTACTACATTAAAGCATTTGATAATGATATTGTAATGATGATATAATCTATGGGAGGTGACACTCTACCTAATACCTATGAAGTAGCTATTAGTGTAGATATAAATTTTATTTAGGCTAGGAATATTTCCCCAAGACCACCCATGAATATTTTCCCTAATTTTAAAACTCATACACCTATTATATCTCCTATTCCTATACCTAAACATGAGCCTATTGCCCCTAGTCAACCAAGTAAACCTAATTAGGAAAAAATGATGAGAGTTATGGAGTAAGAGATCTTAGGTTTAAAGATGATCACTCAATAATAGAAAGTTGAGCCTTTCTAAATTCACTATTAGCCTAATTGATCCTACCCCAACTATTAAGGAAATAGGCCACCTTCCAAATTCATCCTCAAGGTCAAGGATAGCTGGTCCAATCTAAGCCATATGGTTGTTACAATCCCAATACTCCTTCCACCTCAAGGGCACTAGTGCCTACTCAAAATAACCTTTCCCAATAACATAAAAATCAACCTTCATTAGATCAACCTTATGATCCATCTTCTTATGTCAATGAGTCCTTCAATCAAGCCTTCATGGAAAATTTGGAAACTATGCCATCTATGACTTAAAATGAAGTACCAAATGGAGGAGTGACTGATGTTAAAGGTGCTCAAGTGGGGTCTAAAATAGTAAATCGGTATCAAGATGACTCATATGTATTCAATCATCAAGGGTAGTCAAGCATTGATGCAAGTTCTAAAGCTGAAAACATAAGGAGTAAGAGAAAGGAAGTTGAATAAGTTTAAGGGGATGCTAACCATTATTCAATGAATGTTAAAATAAGCACAAAGGTAGGTATGTATAATATCATTCCAAATGCACAAGTAACCCAAAGAGATCAGAATGTTAGAAGTGTTTTCCTACCTTAGAATTATCAAGGTGTTGGCAACACCATTCCTCTTAGTGGATAAGCAAAATTTAGTGGTCCTTTCACTAACATTATAGAGAAAATGAAAAGGTCTCATGTGAATGTGTCAATGTGTGATACATTGGCAATTCCTAGACAAGTAAAAATGCTTCAAGAAGATGTATCCAAACTTAGTTTGATAAGTAAATAGCCTAGCCAAAGAGAGGCAACCTTAAAAACACCATGAAACCAATTTAAGGATATTCAAGAAAGGTTGAAAAGGTATATAAACCTCCTCCATTCTATCTATCCATCATTATCAGAGATTTTTCAGTACATAATTGTCTTATTGATAGTGGATTTAATACTTGTGTCATGCCTAAGAAATTAGCTGATAAATTGAACTTGAAGTATGAACCCCATGCTAAAGGAGTTCTACAATTGGATGGGTTAATTTCCAAGAACATTGGCATAATCAAAGTTTTGTAAATAATTCTTCATACTTATCCTACCTTCACCATTTCTCAAGATGTTGTAGATGTAGATATGCCTCCTCATTTTTCACTTTGTTTATCAAGAGACTTCACTACTAATATTTGAGGTTATCTAACTTCAGACTAGTCCTACATGGGTTTTAGGACTAGATATGGTGTGAAAGTTACAATCAAGTCTAAACCTCTTTCTATTTTTCATGTTGAACCTTATGTGCCTTACACTTCTAATATGAATTGTAATGTGATTAAAGAATATGGTCACCCTAGTGATCAAGAACCTCTAACACTCCTTAATGGCATATCTAATTTGTATCTTGATGAGTGGAGATTTGAGCAAGGTGGTTTTGAAGAAACAAATCTTATAATTTGCATACTTCATGAGGATTATGATGGAGTCCTTAAGGCAGATCCTTAATATAATCTAGAGAAAGTTACATGGAGTAACTATCTTGTACATGTGGATGATGATGCGAGTATCCCAGCTATGTCAAAACATGACAATCCTAGTGATCATCCCATTTTTAGTACAAAGGAAGATAACATTCATGAACATGAACATCATGAAGAGGTGGATGACATGGGGGAGAATTTCAATGTCATTGTTCAATAATTTTAGGAGGTTAACAGACCTTTAGTCCTTCAAAGTGAGTATATACCTGATGCTAAGGTCAATCATGTTCTATATGAACATAAGGAGGAACTTGATATCTCTATCAAACATTAAGAAACCTTGGTAGACCAGGATGTTTTTTATGAGAATAAGAAAAAGTTTGAAATCTCATCTAAGAAAGAAACAACTGTGGTGAACCAAGAAGTATTTGGGAAATCTAAAGATGGTCTTGATGACTTAAAATAACAAGCATATCATGTCTCAAATGAATTTGAAGTTGAGAATATTTTGGTGATCTCCAATGATCTGATTGAAGACTATCAAGTAAATTTTATATAATTCCTATAGGAGTCACAATACTATTTACTTCTACTATAAATAAATATTAAAAAAAAAATATTAAATAATTTAGATCATTCATTGCTTCATAAATGGTTACCACACAATCTAATATCTTGATTAGTTCAAGTTTACATTTTAAAAATATAAGTAAAGAATTTTTAGGCCACTATGTTCAAACATGTTTCATCTAAGTTATATTGATTAATTTTATTGCTACTATTTCAATATATATTATACTCCATATAACTTCAAGTGAATCAACAAGATCAATAACTAATTCCTATACAATATTTCCATGATATTCATCAAGACAATGACCTATATTGATCAAATTAACCCATAGTTTCAATTCATCAACATAATTATTTATAGACCATTCTTTTGAGACTTAATCATCTTTTAAAGGATTAATGAGATTAAAAATTATTTTATATTGGACTAATTTGTAAAAATCCTCTTAAAAAGTCACCATACACTTCTTATATGATTTTACATTGATTATAACTTCAGACAAACTTGCATTTCCATGCATTCCATAGAATTAATAACATATTTAATACTTTGATTAATATGAACAATATTCTAATCTTGATTTGATTTTCTATTTATTCCTCTTAGTGAAACACAAAAAAATAAATGTGAAATCAAAACTTATGTAATTCATTATTTATATAATGAACTCTTATTTGTTTCTTTTTAAATCCTTCATCTTTCAGTACTACATAAGATACAAAACATTCCCTTTGGAGTTTTATACTCATCATAGACTATATAAGGAATCATTCCTTTTGAGCATTATAATTTATCTTCACCACTCATCGTACAATGAATAATTAAGTAGATAAGATTCCAATTTTTAAAAAAATAGATTCATTTTTCATTAGGATCAAATATTTTTTACACTTCTTTAAACAATTAAACATTCACTAAAGAGTTATCACATTTATCCATTGATGTAAAAACAAAATATTAAGATACATGTAATTATAACCTTTTTTTAATGAAACAAATATTCCCCTTTTTTCCTTTTATCTAATTGGTCAATAACGTAGGTTACATTTTGAACTAAACCACGCTAAATCAAATAATACATTAATTTATCCAAACTTTTTTAACACCCAATGAATACCATTATAGTTTATTAATCATACTTCACAAATCTTGTGAAAAATTCAACATAATGTTTTTGTGATGCAATATAGACATTACCAACTCAAGTAAGGAAACATCCAAAGATACATGGCTGAAACCTAAAAACATTGGTCCATACTTGTCTCTAGCAATTCATCATTAAGAATGAATAAGTTAAGATTCAAAAAGTCACTTGTACAATAACATAAATTTATTCATTTTCCAAAAAAATTGTCAAAAACTAAACAAATCATTTTCTCTTTCCCCACTATGAAATCCAACACAATCTTTAAATAATTGTATGCATTACAATTAAATTGAATATCAAAATATCAAATCATATCACCTAATTTTAACCACCAGAAGAATCCAAACTTATAATTCTTCATGGTTTAAAACTTAACTCATTGAAATAACATTTTCAAACATTAAAAATCAAATATAATCCTTCTATTTAGAGGAAACACACAAGGCATTGCAAACTATATACAATCCACACAAAACCTCATAAAATTTCAATAAATTATTAACATTTCAGGTTTCCTACATAAAGATCACCCACACAATAGTGAATAATCAAATTAATACATATCATAATGCTTATTCAAACATTCAAAAATAATGTCTACATTCCAAAATATTGGTACATCATAGTAAGCTTTCCGAATACAATTTATTTGACAAATGTTCCTTTATTGCATTGTAACTAATAACATATAGTTTGTTCTTTGATACAATGTTATACAATCAATTACACACCTTCACCATTGAAAAAAATTAAAAGGTAATATGAAAATTTAATATTTTTTCAAATATCATCAACAAATTTGTCTAATCCAAACTAAAAATCTCATAACCTCATTGAGGTATCATACTAACTTTACCATAGATTTGGGAAGTGATTAATGTATTAATTTAATCCACCCATAGTAAACATTAAATAACACAAATTAATTAATAAACATATTAAGTTTTCAACCTTGTTTATATTGATTTATAAATATAACAAACAAGAAAAATATATGCATACACATAATGTATGTAAACCAACATAATACTAATATGGTTAATGTTTTAATATAAAAACACCCTTAATTAAAAATTATATAATAAGATAAGTAATTTCTTATTAATTTACTTTATATATGCAGCCATATACTCCTTATCACACATAAAATTTCCATAATGCCTCCAAGTATCATTGGCACACATACTATATTCACAGTCCAAAGGATATTTTTGAAATGAAGTTCTCCACACGCAAAGAAATGTGAAACCTAAGCCCAAATATTTTGTGGTATCCCTACCCACCCCAACCATTAGTTTAGGGTTATATTAGGTTACCAAATAGAGGCTAAATCCCATAAAATTAAATAAAATAAAAACAAGGTTTTTTAAAGAGATAGACTCCATTGCATAAGTTTAACACCAAAAACATGATTTCACCCAACAACCCATAAGGAAAAACAAATGCACAACCATGTTTCCATAAAACCCCATAATCAAATAAGGTTTTAAATCAAATGAAACATCCAACAAAAATGATGTTTTGTTAGGTTTTAAACCATGAAGAATTATAAGTTTGGATTCTTTTGGTTTAAAACTCAAATCAAATGAAAATTGATGTTTTTCCTCAAACATAACAATGGCATAGCCCTCTAAGAAAAAAATCCATGGAAAAGACACATCCAATGGAAATAAAAACTTATTCCCACTTCACAATAAAGAATTCTATCTACATAGTATAGTAATAATGTAACCAACCACTTACATAGTGTTAGAAGGGTTCCAAGGAGGGTGTATCCATACCTTCAACTTGCACATCCATCATGGGTTTTTTTAACAAAAATAATGCACATAATTATTGTACACAAAGATAATGAAAACCCAAAAAAATAAGAAGATTATGTGTAAATGCAACATAAATTTCTGAGTGTTCCTTCTTCCTTATTTTCTCCTCTTCTTTCCATTGTTTTTTATCCTCAATATTTGAGCTATGTGTCTCACATAGTCCACCATGGCATCTTATACCCTTTTCATCCATTATTCCCTCACAATGGAGCTTAGGTGGTGGCATTCATACTTATTCCATGTCTCCTATGGATCTCATGATAAAACCCAATCTCCTCCACCATTCTTTCCAACTACTAAGAACATTTACCATAAAACCAATGAATCCAAAAATTAGCTTGAAGCACACACATTGACAATGAAAACCCTTATTGATAATTAGGTCATTTTACTATGTCAAATTTCATGAACAAATTAAGGGTTACCAAGGTTAAATGACCTTATGATTGATCTCCTAGATTCAAATCATAATGACCTTAATAAATTTCATGATACACCATACCTTGTCATTATGATTCTAAATAATCATTAAAACCTCCTTGTCCCTTTGCATATAACCAAGTCAACCACAATATGAATTCAGAAAAATCAAACATAAAAGTAAGCACAGACCTAAATCAAGTTTAATACTCCTAGTAACATATAATAATGTAAAATTGGTTAGCCAACCAATGACAACCCTCACAATAAATAACACAATGATGCACAAAACTAGTCATTCAAAGCACAATTCAATATGATACACAAGGTGGACTAATTGATCTCTCATTCACCTATTCTACACATATACATGTATGAATTTATGATGACTATATGATAGTGTATTATAGGCCTGAACCTAGCTTGTATCACATGGTTATTACCTACAGTCGTCTAAGGAAATTAGTAGTATCATTATGATAAAATATAAACCATTTTATGTAAATTATTTATATGCTAAATTATTTATAAGAATTTATCATCACAATAAACTCATAAATTACTATCAAATAGCTAAAACATTAATAACATCAGTTTCAACGTCTCAATAGTCCCAAATTTATCATAAGTCTTAAACTCAACACAAACAAATTTTGTATGTTAATATGGGTCATGATGAGCCCCAAAAATGTCATGTTTTTTTCCTCATCTATCACACTCATCCTTCTTGTTTACCATGATATTGAGTCACTTTACCATAAAGTGTCCATCCTAGAATAACCATAGTTCTGTAAATAGCATTATGTTCTCATAATATTTGAATAATTATAACTTTGTCATGAAAACAATTATATAATAGTTATCTTCTTCTATAGGATGATTTTCTCTATAATATTTTTTGAAGATGTTTTGAATCAATAGGTATATAGCACAGACCATCCTGTAGCAAAGGAATCTCATCACATAGACACATCCTATAGCCACTACATGACTAAAGCCAAAGACAAATAGAATTTTATTCCTAGTTCAATCGACTCATATAAATGATGATAATCTCTAGGGAGCACAATAAGGATGCAGTTGAAAATTGAAACATCTTTGTTTGTCCTAAGGCAATATTGCAATATTCACATGAATGGTGACCTTAGTTGAAAGAGTCAATTTATGTTATATTATAGTTGAATGTTTCTTAGTTTGGAATATATATTATTTTGTGTAAAATAATCTCTCATATTATATATATAGGTAACAGTAGGGTTGAGAAGGTAGTAGATATCAATTAAAGAAATATATTAGAAGTACATTTTTTAAAGTAGGTGTTATTGTAATTTCCTTGTAGTAATTCATTGTTGTATTTTAATTAATATGAACAATAATTTTTTAGCCCATTTCATTATTTTAATAGGAAGGAATTAAGCTACAGTTATAAGGAGGAATCTCCCACTTTGAAATTATTGCAACAACAATCCACCATGTTAAATAGCTAAGCATGTTATTTATTTTCTTTATGTGTTGCGTGTTTTATTTTTGAATTGTGTGATTTCTAATATTACATAGAATTGTTTTAAGGAAGCTTCCAATAGTGTAATAATTTAATTCATAGTATTATGTTCATTTTTTATTCCATCATTTCATTTCTTGCATGATTTTTAGCATCCTAGATTACAATTAGTAGAAGGTCAAATTAGAAGATTGAGTGTGCACATATAGTGATATCATCCTATCAAGCTTACATCTTTGGGTTGAAATTTAAATGAATTAGAAGATATAGGTATATGTTAAATCTCTTTGCTCATTTTTATCAATATAATTATATATTATTTTGAGTCAACTACTAGTCATTTTTGGCATCATTATTGGGGAAGGGTGTCACACACTTATAATCTTCAATCTTCATAGTAGTTATTTATGGATGTTTATTATTATTATTATTATTATTATTATTATTATTATTATTTTTAGAGTTTTTTATTCTTTATATTAAATATTTATTTATTTTATAATTTAATGTTCTCTTTTTTCAAGTAGGATAGCTAAAAATTTCAAAAAACCCCATATTACAAACCTTGTCCAGGTAGGATGGGCAAAAAAAATTGAAAAAAGAGAAAGAAAAGTGGTTGATGTACATGAAAATAAAAATGGATTATATAGTAATATTGTTTCATAAATCATCCAATATTATTAAAATATCATAAATTCATCCTACAGTAGCTGAGGAGCATGAAGAAATTCCTGAAGATCACTCACCGTTGTCAATAGAAGAGGTAGAAAAGGAAGAAATTTTTACTAGATTGGTAGCACAAGATGGAGATTTTAAAGAGGTTCATACCCTTAGAAGAGACCCACATGTACCACCCTTGATAATTCCCACATTATCACCTCATACTCACAAATCCAAAATTCAATTCCCTCCATCACCCAAATTTCTTGCTGAAGAGGCATTCAAGGCTATTCTTGCTCCTAGAAGAAATACCAAGCCAATAGAATCTTCCCATTTAGAAAGACTCTTTACTAAGACACAAAATTATTATTCTAAAAACTCTAAACCATATCCATTATATAAAAATCCATATATTCCTAAGAAAAAGATAAAGTCTCCATCTTTTACACCCCGAGAAATAGAAGAATTGATAAGAATTTTGAGCAGTGGTTGGCAATGACTCATGGTCTACCAACACAAAGAATATTCATGGAGGATATTTAAGAAGAAAACACTACCAATGAGTCTACTACCTTTGAATTTCTTATCCTTACTCCTGATGTAAATACACCCATGAATAATATTCCTCACTTTGCCATCCCTACCTTTAGGGGGAAAACATCTGAGGATCTAGACACATTTTTTTTTGAGTTTGATATCTTATGTCATAGCTATGATTATAATCAAGATGCTCATAAACTCAAATTATTTATAGCAATACTCAAAGATGAATCACTTAGATGGTTCATGGGCTTGAAAAGGATGTCATTTTTACTTGGGAAGAAATGAAGGAGAGGTTTCTAACAAAACTACAGGAGAGATGACATATTCTAAATGACACAAGTTGATGATGAGTCATTAGAGGAATATATGGAAAGATTTTTGTTTAGGTTTCAAAATTATAAATAGACTACAATGGAGAAATAATTTATCAATATTATATTCTTGAAAGGAATTAGAGATGATTGTCTGGAGGCACTAGATTTAATGTCTAGTGGTGATGTTTCTACACTATCCTTTAATGAACTAATAGTTCTATGTGTAAACTACTCCAGATCAACCATGAACAAAAGTAAAGGTATAACCCTTCTTGTATCATCTATAGTAGGACTTTCTAAAGGTGAAGTTAGCAACCTGCTCTAAGACATGAATTAGGACATTATTAGCCACGTAGCTACTTATCTTGGTTACATACACAACAGAAGTAGGAAGAAACTAAAAAATCCTTAGCCACCTATTACCTTGAATGCATAAAAAAGAAGGTGGATTTCACATGATATTCTATGAAAGCTCAGGTAACTAGTATAAATGAGGAAAATCTTGAAATAGTGAAGCTACATGCCATAGGAGAAGATGAGAATCAAGTGTTTTTTTTACTCAATGGAAACCATGGGTGTAAAGATCAGGTATGCCATCAAACTCTATGTTTAAAAATTTTAAATTCTTAAATAATCCTCAATATAGTTCTTAGATGAATATACCTAACCAAAATTGGCCCCAAAAAATTTGGCAAACACCCTAGAATTAGTTATGGATGCAACAAATAGGACAACAATCTCAACCTGGACAATCCCAAAACTAGTAATGGATATTTCCCTCTAATCCATGGCAAAAATAATGGAGAGGTAATCAAGGATTTTCTCAATAAATGCAAAAATGATAAAAATAACAAGATTTAATTCCAAACACTCAATAACTTACTATACCCACTCAATTACCTTCCCATACCATCCCCTACCCTACCAATAACTTGGTTCAACCAACACAATCCATCAAAATAATGCAATATCCAACATACACCTTTGATATCAATAAAATCTAACTTCATTCAAGATGTGTTTTCTCACAACCCACCTCACCCATAATCATAGAAAATTTTGAAGAACATAATCCACACCACACTAATCCATAGCCACCCATGGCCAATCTTAAGCCAAGTTCACTAAAAGACCAAAAAGATTCTAACAATCTTCCTTTTTTGGAGAGATTACACATATCACATCCTAAACTAGAGCCAAAATTTGATATCTTAAGATAACTCAAGAATGTGTGCATTAAAATCCCATTCTTTATATAAATAAATGATGTTCCTATCTATAATAAGGTTGTTAGAGAGCTATGATTGAAAAATCTAGGAAGAAAGAAGAAGGATCCTAAAACAATCCAAGTTATTGACCAACTACCAGATATTATGTTAGGAAATATAGTTCCCCCAAAATATTTTGATCATGGAAGTCCTATAGTTAATGTTATCATCTATGGCCAACCCATCTCCAATACTTTAATTGACTTGGATGCATCCATCAATGTGATGACCATGGAGACCATGCAGCAACTAAAAATCACAACTCTTTGTCCAATACCTACCATCTTCAAGATGGCCAATAGGTCAACTATTAATCTTGAGAGGATTATTGAAGACCTAGTTATCACTATGGATTCTTGGTAATATCTAGTAGACTTTATTGTCCTACAGCCAAAAATTAACTTGGGAGGTTATCCTCTCATTCTTGGCCACCCATGGTTGGTCACCATTGATGCTTTTATTGGTTGTAGGTTAGGAAAAATGTTAATTGCCAATAGAAATGTCACCAAGAAATTGGTTCTTTATTTTCTAGCCTTCCCATAATTATGTCCCAACACCTTGGATTAACAACTTTAAGGAAGTTATCTCCTTGCAAACTCTCTACATAATTGATCGAAGTCCAACTTTGTAGGTATAAAAAGAAGACACTGTCCTTACCAGTATCTTATAAAACACTAATTGATAGGATCATGTAGCCACAAACATGTAGGAATGTACACCATGCCCCCTTTAGCATACTTTTCTTGAGAATGAACTTGCTAAAATTGAAAGGGACATTTGGACAATCCATAAATTACTTCCCCATCAATGCAGTTATATTCCTTTAATCACCAACATAGAAACCATGATATTTTAAACAAAGCAAGTAAACATTCTACCAAATAAACCTCTCAACATTAGCACCTCCTTAACACTCCAGTAAGAAATCTAGTTACTTATAATGCTAAGAAAGCACACAATAGAATTTGCCTAGGACTACCATGACATGAGAGGAATACCCCAAAATTTATACACGTATCATATTTACATTAAACAAGAATGAAAACTTATTCACCAACCCCAATGATGAATGAATCCTATAGTTAAAAACATTATAAAAATTGAGTTATAAAAACTCTTGGATGTAGGATTAATTTATCCTATTTTGGATATCTAGTGGGCCTCTCCCCTGGTTATTGTCCCTAATAAAGGGGGAAAATAGTGTATTTGTGTTGACTACTAAGAGTTAAATGTTTCTACTAGGAAGGATCACTTTCTCCTTCCATTTATTAATCAAGTGTTGGATACATTAGTAGGGAAAAAGTATTTTTCCTTCCTAGATAGCTATAGTGGTTATAATCATATATGAATTTCTCCACAAGACCAATATAAAACCACTTTTACTTTCACTTGGGGAACCTATGCCTATGCCATCTTATTGTTTGGTCTTTGCAATACCAGAGCTACTTTTCAAAGGGTTATTTAAAGTAGATTTTCTAATCTCTCCCATGAGTATGTTGAAATCTACATGGATGATTGCACTGTCTATGGGTAAACATTTGAAGAAATGCTTACCAACTTGGATAAAGTTCTTCAATGTTTCCAAGACCACCAATTGTCTTTGATCAATGAAAAGTTTTATATGCTTATGATTTAAGGGATTATGTTGGGGCATCACCTCTCCCCTGTTAGAATTCAAGTTGACCCAACAAAGATAAGTATTATTAAAGATCTACCCACACCAAAGAAGTATAAAGATGTTAGAATATTTTTAGGGCATGCTCATTATTATATACAATTCATCAAAGACTTTAGTAAAATTACCACCTAATTATTTTTATTTCTTACTAAGGATGTTGAACTTACTTGGACTAATTATTGTCAAACTACCTTTCAACAACTCAAATACCTTCTCATAATAACTCCTATTCTGAGAGGGCCTGATTGGAACAAGACTTTTCACATCTACACAAATTCATTTGATACCACTTTAAGAGTTTTTCTTGGCCAAAAAGATGAATCTTTTAGTTATGTAATCTATTTTATCAACAACAATCTTCAAGGGGCTGAACTCAACTACACAATAATAGAAAAGGAATTTCTTATCATCATCTATGCCATCAATAAATTTCAACACTATATTATATGTTATCAAGTATTTATCCATATATATCATGTAATAATCAAGTATTTAATGATAAAACCTAATATAACAGGAAGGATAACTAAATGGTTACTTTTGTTATATGAATTTGATATTACCATTATGGATAGACTAGGTAAGGATAATGTAGTAGTATATTTTCTATCTCGACTAAAAAATGATGAGAACAATACTATTTTTGATTATTCCTTTCATGATGAGTAATTGTTTTCAATAACTATTCAATTTCCTTGGTTCATAGATATTGCTAACTATCTTACTACAAGATCACTACCATAACATTTCTCACTAAGAGAAAAATAGAATTTGATCCAAAAGAGTAGACATTATTCCTGGATTGTAGGATATCTCTTTATCACTGGACTATATTTAGCTATGAGAATATATATCTAAGAAGATGAATCTTATAACATTCTTAGAACCTATCATGATGAACCCTGTGGGGGTCATTTTACTTCCAAATAGACTACTATGAAATTACTTATTGCTAGATATTATTGGTCTTCTTTTCATAAGGATTCCATGATGTATACCCACATATATGATCAATGTCAATGTATGGGGAAACCCACTCACTCTAATGAAATACCATTACAACCAAAACTAGATCTGGAACCTTTTGATAAATGGGGACTGGACTTTGTAGGTCTTATTGATTCTAAATCTAACAACAAAGAATATATACTAGTGTGAACTGATTATGTCATAAATGGGTTAAAGTTAAGGCATTAACCCATGCCTAAAATGAGAAAGTAGCTGAGTTCTTTTATGAATAAATATTCACCCACTATGGAGTATTAAGAGAAATAGTCATAGAACAAGGACCATAGTTCACATCAAACCTCATATCTACCTTGGTAAAATAATATGAAATCAAACACAAAAATTATACCCCTTACCATCCTCAATCAAATGGTTAGGTGGAAGTTATAAATAGAGAATCAAAAAATATCCTCACTGAGACTGTCAGTCTGCATAGAGAATATTGGTCAACTCATCTTTTAGAAGTGGTTTGGGCTTATAGAATCACTTGGAAAACCACAACTGGTTTCACTCCATATGAACTAGTTTATGGTAAGAATCTTATTCTTCCCATTGAGTTTGAGCATAAAATATTAAGTATAGCACTTGATTTTGTCTTGGATATTTCCCAAGCTTAAGAAGACAAGATCATGTAGTTGAATGCACTTGATGAAATAAGAAAGGAAAAATTTCATCACACTAAAATAGTGCAAAGACAATGTGTGGGTTAGCATGATAGGAACATCAAGACTAAGAATATTCAACCTAGTGACTAGGCACTTCTTTTTAACTCTAAATACAAGGATCATAAAGGAAATTTTTAATACAAATGACTTGGGCCTTATGAGATTGAGCAAATTTTTGATAATGGAGATATAAATCTCATGACCATTGACTATGTTTGATTTTGACTACTTTTTAATAGCCATAGGCTCAAGTTGTACAAGAAACCATTTTCCAAGGAAACTCTCAATTTCCAACTTCTTGAAGAACAACATCCATCTCTTATTTATGAATCAAATCAACATGTTCCTATAGTCAAAGTGTATTTCTATCAACCCTTTTCTATTATTTTCTAAGAGTAGTAAATCTTCTTGCAGCCAAGAACAAACCATTCACAATGGCTTGGTTCAGGCTAAATAAAATCCTACCTCCTGGACTTTTGTAATTCTAGTTGAGTTGGGGCCAAAAAATCTATAAAAAAATTGAAAATTCAGCAATGAAAACCTTCAGATGTTGCTAACAAATGTTGTATCAAAAAACTAGGTCACTGGCTAATCAACATTTGTTAAATAAAAAAAGGAAAGCACTATAGCAATAAGCCTTTTGTTTTCATCTATTTTTGGTTACAGATTCATTCCCTTAAATCAAAAATACACTTTGCTTTTTACTACAAGATGAAACTCTTGCTGTTGTAGGATATTTATTATTATTGCAGGACACTTTTTGTTGTTGTAGATAACATTTCTCACTATCGAATGAATTCTTGTCACTCCATCATACATTACATTCTCATAAATCATTTTTTATTCTAATCAAATGATAACACATTCCATTACACCTCACTCTACCACTTTTACTCATCATTTATACATTAATGAAAGGTATTCCTACAAAGTACTAAGGTAATTATCTTATATTTATTTCATATCATAATTTTTAATTATTACTAATATGATGGGTCTTAATTCTATTAAAATGTGACCATATCTTATCTTTATCACACCATCTTGAGATATCTTCTCCTCCACAAATTAATGTGACTATTAAAGTGATGTTGTCACCACCCCTTGTTATTAACACAATCCATTTGTGCATGTCAGTTGTGTCCCTTGAGGACAAGTAATAATTTAAGTTGGGAGAGGGATTCCCATTATTCAAATAGATTATCTCACTCCCAAAGTAAAATCGTAAACATTCTTCCCAAAGCTATAAAACCCTTACTAAAAAATCACAAAACCTATAACTAAAATTCCATCCTACAATATGGGAGGAGACTTGCTTAAATATGAGCCACTTGATATCTCTCCTCTGACCAATAACCCAAACATCTTAGTCCTATTTTAGAATGTAGGATAGGCCTAATATTTTAAAAGGATACATGCTCTAGATCAAGGAATTATAGAAGAATTTTTTGGCTCATTGTATAACAACCTGGAAATAGTAAGAGGAATAGAAATAAATCTAATAGAAACCATCATTAGTATAGTAACTATATTACCACTAATAGGGGAAGCATGGCAAGAAAATTTTGATGCCAAGGTAGATAAGCAGAAATTCATTAGAGGAAAAGAAATCTTGGAGACTTCAAAATAGGGCACTAAATAATTATATTTACTAGGAAAATGGGCCAAAGTTATGTTTATCTATATATATTTCACCTATGAAGGGATATATTCCATACTACATGACATTCACTTCAAATTAATGAATCATTTACAACATGGTATTGAGATAAATGTCCCCAACTTCTTGCTTATCATGATCACAAAAATGGAAGAGGCATTTCAAAGAGGTAATCCCAAAGTTATTTCTCATCATTATTTAATCCAATTGATTGTTTAAGACTACTTACAAAGAACTAGACCCAATATAAGTTGGAAAGATTTTCTCCAAAAACCTAGAAATGTAAAAAGTAATAGTGATAGAAATGAAGTGGAAGAGGAAATGGAGGTAGAAGAATAAATGATAGAAGAAGACCTTCCTATAGCTCCATAATAACCTATATAATAAGACCTTCTTGTAGCCACAAAATAACCTATAGAAGAAGATATTATTGTGGCCACACAATAACCTCTAACAAAGACAAATCTTAAAGAAATGGATTTCACAAGCAAGGAATCTAGAAGAAGAAAGAGAAAACTCATTCTCCAACTTGACTCTAAGGAATATAAAGAATAAATTCCACCTTCCCTTAAAAAGGCTAAGGTCCTACTCCTCATATATCCCACAAATTAAGAGGAAATATGAAAGGTAAACCAAAAACTAAACCTCTTATATTATAGAAATTAATGAGGAATCTAGAGAAAAATAACCTGCCAATAGTCATGAATCACTAGAGGTATTTAGTTTTGAGACTAATAAGGAAGAATATTCTCAAGAATACAATAAGGAAGTAGAGAAATTAGAACACAATTCTAAATAATTTCAAGAAGAACTAATGTAAAAAGATCCAAAACAAATGGATCAACCTACCTTACAAGTGGAATTTCCTACTGTAGAACAAGCATTATAAGAAATAGAGTGATTAAGGAAGAAGTTATAGGATTAGATGTGCTTGCTATAGTAGTTTATTAGATACAAACCTCTATAGAAAACCATACTATAGTCATTATTTCACAACTCTCAATAGTAAAAAATCAATAGGAAAAACCTTCAACTACCCAAGTTGTCAGATATAAATCCTCATCTACGGTGTCCTCTAAATTGATGAAATGGATAGACAGTCAATATGAAAGTCTTAGGGAATTAACAAAGGAGAATAAGAAATTGAAAGAAGAGTTTAGGTTTAAAGAATAAATAATCTCTAAACTATATCAAAAAATTTAATATATGGCTTGTCTTACTCAAGAGATCATTGACTACAGGCCCCTTGCAAGGGTATATTTAGTTTATCTTGAGGAGCAATGGCATAATTTTAAATTTGTTTGAATTTAAGGTGGCACGCCTTATGAATTAATTGATCCCCTCTATTTTAATTATATAAATATAGATCTCAAGAAGAACAAGCATAATTATGTGAGTTATATCTTCATAACTATACTATGACTTATGATAGGGAATGGAATCCTAACCTGTATGTTTGAGATGTCCTTATAAAGGCATTTTCATCATATCTTTTGAATGATAAAATAAGAGGATGAAATATGAATGAATATAGGAAAAAGGAAAGGGAAAGTCAATTTCCTATCAAAATAGAGTCAATTTCACATGATATCATGTTGATAAAATGAGATAACATCATGCTACAAAAAGAAGTCAGAACTTGGTTTGCCAAAAATTATGATGCATCCCAAGATTTATACTTAGGATTGAGAATTTATGTTGGACCCATATCAAAATAATATTTCATTAAAATATGGAATGTGCTCACTCTCAAGCTAAAAATGAAAGATCCATATTTCCCTTTCAATTTAAAGGCAACATTTAATAGAGTCACAAGATATATTCTAATTGCATGTGAAATGGGATCTTAGTTATTGAGCATAAAATTTTAACCCCCTCTATTTTTTTAACATATTCTAGATTGGTAAGATAAAAATCCATTATATGAAGCCAAGGAGGTCAAAAATTGGTATTTTTATGAACAGTGGCATGGATTTTATGCTCACCTATCAAGTGGTGCCATAGACCCTATGGATTTTAGAACTATTTATGAAATTGAAATGAGAAAGTTTATTTCTTGTAGATGAGCAAGGTATTAATTTGGGGGTGTGATGAGCCCAAAAAAATTCATGTTTTTGTCTTCATATATCATGTTCATCCTTCTTTTTTACCATGCTTTTGATTCACTTTCCCATAAAGTTCCCATCCTTGAATAACCATAATTTTGTAAATAGCATTATGTTCTCATAATCTTTAAATAGTTAGAACTTTGTCTTGAAATAAAATATATAATATTTATCTTCTGATGTATGATTATTTTTTATATAATGTATTTTAAATATATTTTGAAGCAATAGGTATATATGACAGACCATCCTACATCAAACAAATCTCATCACGTACACACATCCTATAGCCACTGCATGACCAAAGTTGTGGATGAATATAATTTGATTTTTATCTCAACCAACTCATAAAAATTATGATAGCCTCTAGGTATCATAATAAGGATGTATTTGAAGACTAAAATAGATTTGTTTGTCCTAAGGCAATATTGTAGGATTCACATAAATGGTGACCTTAGTAGGAGCCAATTTATGTTATCCTATAGTTGAATGTTTCTTAGCTTGGAATATATATTATTTTGTATAAAATAATATCTCTTATTGTATATATAGGTAAAAATAGGTTTGATAAGGTAGTAGATAACAATTAGAGAAATATATCAAAAGTACATTTTGTAAAGCAATTGTTAATGTAATTTCTATGTAGTAATTCATTGTTGCATTTTGATTGATATGAACAATTATTTTTTAGTCCATTTCATTGTTATATTAGGAAGTATTAAATATGGATTCATAAGGAGGAAGGGCCCCCTTAAATTCTTGAAGCAATAATCAAAATGTTAAACAGCTAAGCATGTTACTTAGTTTATTTATGTATTGTGTGTTTTATTTCTAAATTATGTGATTCTAATCTTGTATTAAATTATTTTAAAGAAGCTTATAATAATTTAATAACTTAATTCACATTACTATGTTCATGTTCAATTATATCACTTCATTTCTTACATGATTTTTATCACCCTAGATTACAATCAGTAGAAGGTCAAACTAGAAGATTGAGTGTGCACATATAGTGGCATCATCCTATCAATTTTATGTCCTTGGATTGAAATTTAAATGAATTATAAGATATATGTATATGGTAACTCTCTTTATTCATTTTGATCAAGATAAATATATTTTATTGTGAATCAACTAATAGTTAGGTCATTACACCAAGGCTTTTGAGAATATAAAGGAGGGTATGTGCACCACTCAAGTTTTGTCGACCCAAATTTTTGTAAAACTTTTATTTTTAAATGTAATGATCAAGTTATGGAATGGGGATAGTAATAATTTAATAATTAATACCCATTAATTTTCATAGTTTTCAACTCAAGGGTAAAAACAAGCTAAATCCAATCTATGAAGAAGAGATGTTGGTTATTCTTCATACAAACAATCAATGAAGACCTTATATGATGGGTATAAACTTTAAGGTAAAGATTTATCATGATAGTCTAAAATATTTTTTATAAAAATTACTATCATTAAAATAATAACATAATTGAGTGACTAAAATTTTGGGATATTAATTTAAAATCATCTATAATAACATAAAATAGAATGTTGTAGCAGATGCACTATCTAGGAGGGATGGATCTAGTGAGGCATTGTTATGTGCAAAGACTATTTAATAGGATATTAGTTGTAAAAGGCAAGATTAGAATGGGAGAATGACATGGAAGCATAGGTTATGATTTACAATATCTATCATGGTTATGATTCCTCAACCAAATTTGAGTGGAAATGCAATACATTATGATATAAAAATTGCTTATACATATGTAAGAATTCTAGCCACAAACACAAGATCCTTAAGGAGATTCATGTATCTCTAATATGGGAACTCTATATTTTTTAAAACCTATAATATAACTAATCAATATTTATTTTTCTAATGACTCAAGGGGGATGTACAAAAAAAATTGTTTGAATGCATGGTGTGTTAATAAAACAAGGGTAAAACAATCAAGCCACTTGATCTTCTACAACCTTTATCCATTCCTATCCTGAGGAGGGAGGAGGTATCCATGGATTTCATTATAGGGTTTCTAAGGTCTACTGGTAAATTTTCATCATGGTAATTATGGATAGGCTCACATAATATTCTCATTTTTTCTCCTTGTCATAACCATTTGTAATTAGTATAGTAGTTGATGCTTTTCTGGATATGGTTCAAAAGTTGCATGGTATTCCCAATATCATTTTAAGTGATCGATATCCCATATTTAACACTAATTTTAGACCAATTTATTATCATTTTTGGATATTTAATTGGTGCATATCTCTTCATGTCATCCCATTTGATGGGAAAATAGAGGTGGTCAACAAATGCCTGGAAGGGTATATCCATTGTTTTGCATTAGATAAACCAGAACATTAGTTTCATTAGTGAACACTATTCAAATGGTGGTAAAACACTTCCTTCTATATTTATTCCAAAATTTATCCTTTTGTGTCACTTTATTATTATCAACTCCCATCCATCACTTCTTCCTTGAGGGGGTAGTGGAAGGTTTGATCTATTAAAGAACACATTTAACATCAATAGGTGTTATTATCTAGTCTAAGAGATAATTTAACAATGACACAAAATATAATGAATTAATAATCATATCATCACTAAAGTGAGTGACATTTTTACATAGGTTATTGGGTCTTTATGTTCTTGTATCCATATAATCATATGTCTCAAAAGTAATTAAAATGAATAACAAACTTTCTCTAAATTATTATGGCCCTTATAAGATCATGTAAAAATTTGGTAGTGTTACATATAAACTAGAGATAACCCATTCCACTCATGTAAATCTTGTATATCATGTATCTTTCCTAAAGAAGGTAAGTGGATAGAGATTTTTTTCACAAACTAAGTTAACATAACTATATGAAGAAGGTTGAGTCATTGTATAACCTAAGGAGATCTTGCACACATGAAAAAAAAGGAATAGAACAATAGATATTAAGAAGTATTTGATCAAGTAGAATAATTTAGACTATAAAGATTCAACATCAGAGGGTGAATCTTTTAAATATTATCATCTATATTTGTTCAAAATTGAGGGCAATGTTGTTTTGAATGGGAGGACATGCTAGGCCATTAACCTATAGCATGTATAAGGATATGTGTGGCCAACATGTGGCTTATATAACCTTTCAAAATATCTTTTCATACTCCATAAGCCAACCTTATTCCTATATTATTAATAAGGTTGGCTTATGGAATCATCATGACCTGAGTAGAGTATATATAGGAGTTAGTGGTTAGTATTTGATCATCATATTATGAATTATTTTCTTGTTACATTGTTGTGGAGGTTTACCCATCAAAGTGGCTCAATATATTGAGTATTATGCTCATTCATCAATAATATTCATGGATATACTTATTCTACTCATATTTCTCTCATATATTATTCCATTAGTGTGAATCATCTAAATAATTTCATTATATATTCCAAAAATAGTGCTAAAAAGTGATGGATATCATTGATCCTTCACTTTAATTCAATTATTTTCAATACAATTTGATGTCCAAGGTTATATGCAATAGGGAAAAAGGAGATATTCTCTTAACAAATCTTTTCCTAGAACTAGAAATAAACTTGGAAATTAAATTTAATTATTAAGAAAACTTACTTTGATTTTTGAAAGTAAATCAAACATGTATTCCTAATTTAACCTAGTAAAATTAGAATAGAAGGTAAATCTGACATAATATTAAGTTAACTTTAAAATCTAAACACATACACATGTATACTTCCTATAGATTAAACAACAATCTTATTGTAATGAAAATATTTAGTGATAAAAACAAATATATTCGAATAAATACCAATGAAATGTTCCTCCTCCTTAGGTCAGTGGGGCATTGCTCCTCCCTTATATTGGATGGAAAATAATAACAAATATGTTATCAAAATATTTGGTAACTCAAGACTGTATTACATTCAAAATTATGTTGTTCAAAAATCCACTTACATCTAAGTATTTGAAAGTTATATTTATAATACATCACACTCAATCTACTTGGCAATATTCCAAGACTATTCTCATGGAAAGTTTTATTTCTAACTAAAATCATAATAGAATTTAACCATTTACCCCATTTGTCAAAAGATAGGCATGGGGGAATTTTACACTTAAAGACTCATATTCAAATACTACTACTAACCCCATTTGTTTAATAACAAAACATGGCATAGTGTTTTATTAAAGACTCCTATTTAGATTATATTATTACTCATCCCAATTTCCTAGGTGATAGAAGTGGGAGAGTAATAAATAGATTTGACTAATTTAATATTTTACTCTTCTTTTGTAGATATTTGTAACTGTTAGTATCTAATCACTTGCATTTCCTCTGTAGAATATTAACACAACTTGTTTAGTCTTCAAAAAGATATTAATATAACCATTTGAGGATTTTTAATCACTGATATGTCACTTATTCATGCAAAACTAATTTTTCTAGAGTTTATACATATTAGTTGAGAACTACTTGGAATAGTTTGGTTTTAAATTCCCATACGAATTCTAAGATAGAATAGTCCATAGTTTTTGTGGCATTGACTCCATATGATAGTTTTGAAAACAAAATTATTTGGAACCATACCTGAAGTATTTTAAAATGCTCTAAAATTAATATTATTATTGGATCTTTGTTTTAAAACTTTTTCCTTGCATTCTTCAATGATAGATATGATCTTTTCTACAATATATCATATCCATTTCAAAACAAATGCAAGAGCATAAAGGATAATCTAGCCCATATTGATTCTTGAATAATAACTCAAATATATACCCTATATTTTACCTTAAATAAGTTATAATTTCTTAAATCACACCTAAATCCACTTTAATAATAATTAATTTAGGAGAAAAATTGTTAATTGTTGGCTTTGGATGACATAGTTTGTGGTCTCATTAGGTAGCACATAGATTATATGGGGTTTTCTAAGGATAGCTTAGCTATTTCCCTTGTCCAAATCCCATATTTTGTATTTGATCTCTATTGGGTTTATTGTGTAGTAACTAGGGTTTTTATTTCATAGGTCCTTCACATGAAAAATTAGGACACACATTCAAATAACAAGTTATCATAAACAAGCATTGGTACTCAAACTAAAAAATAAATTGCATAGTCAAACTTTACATGACTACAATCAATAGATGAGACCATAGTGCATCCTTATCCACCTAGTGTGGCCCTATCTTAGAGAATCATGTAATTTTATTTTCAATTATGAGATAATTCATATATCATTCTATTCAATTTCCTATTTTCATCTTACACAGTCAACATAAATCAGAACCAAGTTAGGTTTTTGCATTTTATTGAAAATTATTATTTATAGCTCATTTCAAATTCTATAAATTATAATATTTCACATTCAAATTTTTTAGATACTATATTTTAAATTATATTTCAATAGTTTATTTTTATATTACATTTCATCTTTAAATCAATTAAAACACATAAACATTCTCATGAGCCCTTATTTTATTTAGAACATTGTTATTTATTTACTTGATTTTTCTCCTATGATTTCAAACATATTTATATAAATTTTTGAACTAAAAGAAACAACTTTCAATTTTGGATCTAAAATCCGAAAACACAAGTCAATATTCTTTAACCTTGGATTTTAATCCAACATTGAAAAAATTGTCTTGTCACCTTGGATAAAATATGACACTGAAGCTCTTTCTTTTGACCTTCGATTGAAATTTAACGATCTCTATATAGAAAAATATTTTATTTTTGTTATCTCTTTAGTTTATATTACTTCTTGCTTATTTTTAGCAACTATGTTTTGGTAGTTGTAAAACTACTTAGTGATTGTTGTTATGGACTAAGTGTTGATCTATTTTATAGATGCCATGTGTGTGGGGTATTGATCCAATACTAAAACCATTCCACAACACTAAATATATATTTTAGTTTCCCTGTACCTCATAATATATTAGAAACACCTAGGGTCCCTTGTTTATACCATAGGAATTTTTTTTTTTAGTTGTTTGATTTTTGGTGTACCTAATAGGATCATATCACATAGGTAAGTTACTCTCATCATACCTCAAAGATGGGATAATGAGATATAGGAATGGATTTATCTTTGTATTAGTGATTTAAACATTGGGCTGACATTACTATACAAATGAGAAAGTATATCTAAGATCCCACACAATCATTCAAACCATTACCTAGATCACTCATAATACCTTATTTTTTATTATATTGTATTCATAGTCATTATATATTTTGTAAATGCAATATTATTTCATAGAAATAATAATTTTATTTATTACATTTCTTTTATTTAAATTCATTATATATATCATGAATATCAAAGTAAATATTTAGATGATGTGCATCCTCTAGATAAGTTATTCTCTACTCATATTATGCCTTTTAGCTATGATGATGAATGGAAAAACCACAATAATCAAAAAATTATGGATGATTATGATTTTTGATGATGTATTAATAAATAGACAATATTATTTTGATGCATCTTGGAAAAGTAAATACATAGAACCAACTATCTAATTTGACCTTGGGGATAAAAATACGCCTCTTATTTCATCTTTGGATTCACCCCTATATCCTTATTTATATCTCCTCTTGATTCACCCTTGAACCCCTCTTGGGATCCATCTCTATAATCCTATTTGTATCTCCATCTTGATTCATCCTTGAATACCTCTTGGGGTTCATCTCTAGATCCTCACTTATATCTACCTCTTGACTCAGCCTTGGAACTGTCTTTAGATTTATCTCTATATTAATCTTTAGATTCACCTTTAGATCCTCTTCAATATTCTCATTCACCTTCTTCCTTTAATATTAATTTATAGAGAAAAAACATACATAAAATGACTATCTACTCTCTTTTAAATTGTCACCTACCATCAAAAATGAGGAACCTTATCCTTGCACACCTAGCTTATCTTTCCATTTTCTAATGAACTTTATCACATCTACACTTGTAAATAATCTCACATAAAATATACATAAAAGGGGATGATAATTTTCAAGGAAAAAATCATGTTTCTCTTTCTCTATAACTATAATTGTATTCTAATAATCATTATGATATATCTTCTCCTTTGCTAATGGTGGATATTAATCCAACCAATGAGGATAAACTTATTTATTCTTCCCTTAGCACACCATAAGATACTATTAAATAGAATGTAATTCCCTCTAGCACATATTATGATGTTTCCCCTACTTTAACATCATGCTTATCTACACATGATGCTACTATTATTCCATAATGTCATAATCTTATCATATCATTATCTCTTTCAAATGACACTTATTTTAATATCAATCAAAATAAACCAAATGATTTATATATATCCAATGAACCTCCAAAATCAAAGAAAAACTTATCCTTTCACATCCTTCTCCTATTATAACTAGTTTTTTAATGGTTAAAATTAACAATACAATTCAACCCTTAAATGAACCAATTAAGAACCTCAACATGCCTTCCTAAGAAGTCATATCCTTAATGCATGTTTTATGTGCTTTTCAAGATAAATTACATCACTTATAATTAGAGAGTAAATCATATCATGCTTGGGTTGACTCCAATACAGTACATGGTAATCCTATTATGCACAACATTTTATATGTACCTTTACCCCCTAACTTTTAAATACCTAAATTTTGTATATTTGATGGAAGTGGAGATAATTATCTACATTTTAAAGCTTTTTGAGAAACCATGAATGGTTAAAATTGTAATTGAATGTTATTTCAATTATTCTCTAAGATTATAGAAGGATGTGTGCTTTCTTGGTTTCATTCTCTCCCTCGAATATCCTTAAATACCTATCTATACTTAGAATAAAATTTATTGATATAATATATTTAAAACAAGGGACCCAAGGTCACTTATGAGAGATTGCCTTATTTTCATCAATACAAATCCAAGCAAGTTTGTGATTAAAATTTAAGATTTAAGACTGTTATGCATCAATTAATTTATCAACCAACCGATTTAGAAGTTAAATGTATTTTTTGTAGAGGTATTATGTATTAATTAAAATATATGTCACTCTATTATATTTTTGAGTCATTTTTAGCTCTTTATTATGAAGCCTTAACATTAGAGGAAGAATTGGGTCTTATTCACGTATCAAACAATATGGATGGGGACATTGAGTTACATAAGCATGTTCCACATAATAAATTATAATCTTCAATTGTCAACACACATATTCCCAATAAAGTGAAAAAATTAAATCATAAATTATCTTCTAAAAATGTGCACGCTAAAGAACTCCATAATAAACAAGCACACCTTTATGTTTATAATCCAATGCATAAGGTTGAATCCACCTTCAAAAACATCAAATTATTATATAAAGGAAAATAATTCATATCTAAACATACTAATCATAATCATTCATTTACATCAAGGAAGGTGCAACTTTAAAAAATTTCTTTCAATTAACACCCACATGATTTTTTAAATAAACTATTAAAGAAAAGTTTAATCAAATTACTCCCTAATTACTATCATCTTCTTCATCATTTGTAGAAATTAAAGTCCAACCATTATGTACCTATCATGGCACTAATAGACATCATGATTATTATTGTTATTAATTACAAGAAAATCTAAAACAACATGTAAATAAATGAATTGTCTCATTTCAAAAAATTGATAATATGGCACAAAAGTATTCATCTTTATTTTCAAAATCTCTAAATTTTCAATACAATATTTCTCAACAATCTCAAATACAAGATACCCTAGTTTTAAAACATTTTATTATTGAAAAACATCAAGCTAAAGGTACTAGTGATTATTCACAAATTAACAACACAAGCCATAAAAAGGCATTAACACAAGAAGTTTCTAATAAGCACAATTTCTAAAATGAAAAAATACAAACGAAACTGCCTAAAATATGGATTTCTAAGTTAACCAAATCACCAATTAGGCATAATTAAGTACATTTTAATAATGAATCAACTCATACAAATGTAATAAATACTATAACAACTAATTATTCCACATTTTTATTCTCATCAAGTTGGTGATTCTCGTAATTCTTTAAAAGCTAAAATGTTTACACAAGGATGCAATAACCTAGTTATAAATTTATTAATTCATATTAATATACCATGATTCATACATAAACATACATAAAATTGTCAAATATATATGAAAATATCTAAGTATCCATACATAACATAATCAACTACATGTGTCCATCAATAATTGGCCCCTAGCCATGAATAATCAATTCATAATTTATATCAACATCCTCATTTATATCATTTATTGGTACCTAGAAAGTTGAATCACCTCTAGCATCTCATGACCTTGATCTTAATTGGATCCTTTCATAGGCCTCATAATATTAAAATCACTCTTTCAATATTGCATGTTCTCCTTGAAGAACATACTCAGTAAAAATACTCATACTCAACTCAGATGACACAATGGGTTAAGTTGTCTTTTGTCTAGATAACTCAACTCAAAGTTGATCTAACTCAATTATTAATGCATCCCTCTCTACCATTGGTGCCTCTAACCTATTTTTCGATTGCATATATGCAATTATATCAATAAAACTCTATTAAAATTTGGGGCATGTGGCCCTTTTACATATTCTCTCTCCAAAAGACCTTTAGGAACAATATTATCCAACACATGTCTTGTCAACACACAAAGTGTCAAGTCTTCAATCAATGGATAATACCCATCATCTCATACATTAATAAAATTAATAATATTAATATGTAAGTAATTTTTACAAAAAATATTAATAATATGATACTAAATCACATATATAAATACACCCACCACCCTAAGAGACTCTAGTCTCGATGTTGTAAGTGCTACCACCACTAGAAATAATTATTCCTATCTATGTTAGACCCACTATTATACATATTGATCTATGTACCCTACATCTACCACATAAAGAACCTCTATCATGGCATCCCTCTCATATATAGGTAATGGATATATGTTGTCCATTTTACATCAATTTCACTCCCCTTCTTGTACAAGAGCCCTAATTGATCTCATATATATCATTGGTGCTAAGAGAACCACCTAGACCATACCAAAATGTGAGTTCACCCACTCCATCTAAAATCTCTCATATACACCATGAAAATGAACATGTACCCAAATACTAACCCATATATATCATAACTCCATGACATCTCTCCAACCCTAAAACACATGGTAGGGCCTCTATATAACATTGGTCATTAATAATTGATCCAACTATGTGAAGGAAATATAAAATTCACTTAAAGATAATATAATAATTATCAAATAAAATATAATCTAAACTCAATCAACTTAAGGATGTAGCTAAAAATGTAAGGAAACTAAAACACAAACTTACACAATAAAAGTACCATGAACCTCTTCCACTATGATGCAAAGTGGTTTTGATCTCTAAATATGGTTTCTCAATATTATCTAATGAAAAGGAAATTGAGTAGAATTTTGGTATGAAAATGATCTTTGGATGGATTGGATTCACTTGAGAATTTGATAGCACTTCATTATCATAAGTAAGGATGGTTGAGAGTGATGGCTTCCACATCTATTTATAAGATTTTTTGAGATCGATTGAACAGTGAAGGATTATTTGAATATTTATAATTATTAAAATAATATACTATGAATAATTAGTCTTCATCTATGAGGATGATGACTAATTCCACTGGTTGAGAAGAAAGGGGATTTGGATGAGTGAGTCAGCAAGAAAGGGTCAAATTGATTGAAAGGTTCCAAGGTTACTCACCAGGTGGTTGAGGAAGTAAAATAAGCTAGTTGGATGAGTCAACACATGGTTGAGATAATCATGTAAGATGTCCAGGTGAGGTGAAATATATGAATTTATTAATAAATTTGGATAAAAGGTGTGTACAATTTATTAATTAAGAATTATTCAATTATTCAAATTTTATAAGTAAATGATGTTAGTTTGAATTTTATTTTTGGGGAAGAAGAAAAGTTAGCATATCAATGTTAATTTCAATACTAAATGGTGAAATTTAGGTGTCTACATTTTTCCCTCTTTGAAAGGGTGTTGTGTAGTAATACCATTTTGAAGAATAGTAAAGTAGAGCATTGATGATTAAAAAGAAAAAGTTTCCATAGGTGAATGAAAATTAATGTGATGATTCCCCCTTGAGTGTTCATGTGGGAGAAATGGATGACCACTCAACATAATTAAAAGTGAAATGATGAAGTGGTGATAATGATTACCATAAATAAATTAAAGTAATAAAAAATAATATTATACTTACATAATTCAATTATGTAAAAAGATTTTATCCTAGTGAAAAAATAGAGAATATATCAAAATAAAAATATTTTGTGTTTGTAAACTACATGTTTTGATGGTGCCCAGGACTTAGGGGTCACATGAGTGGATATGGGAATAATATATCCCAACAATGGTAAGTTTCAAGTTTGAAAACAAAAAATATAGACTTTCTAATGTGAGTAAAATTTTACTGGATTGATAGTTTCAAGTTTTGATAAGTAGATATAACACTTTGATTAATTATTTGTTTGAAATTTGAGGAAAATTAGGTGGAAAATGTGAAAACTATAAGATGGAGGAAAATATATTTGAATAAGAGGCAGGTTATATATAGGAGGGGTGATTTTGAAAATCATTTGTGAAAAATTGATTTTTAGAGTTATTGGTGAGTAGATATTGATTGAGTGATTTTCTCTAGGGATTAAAATAAATTGGATCCTATTCTAGTTCACCTGCATTGCAGCGAGTGAGTGAAGAGATACTAGAGACTAGAGACGAATAGTTAGTCAGTTAATGCAATTTTGAACTTTGTTTTTTTTAATTAGGGTCATTTATTGTAATTTAAACTTGATTTTAATGATTTTTAAAATACCTCATTAGCAAATTCATCAGTGAAATCATAAAAATTGTTAAGGGTAATTATGAAATCATCTTAACCTGTAGTGAAATTGGTAGGGGAGAAATAGGTTAGGGGATTAGTGAATTCACATTTTACATTAATGAAATCATTAAAATCAGTAGTGGAATCATCAATGCTAATATAAAAATTGCTAGGGCAAATTGAAAATAGAGAAATCATCAAATTGAAGACCTTAATTGTGAAATTGGATAAGGATGCAGTGAAATCTCCAATGCCAATAGTGAATTCATCAAAATTAGTACTGAAATCATTTAAAACATTGGAGAAATCCTAGGGTATATTTTGATGTTTGTTAGTAAGTAAATAGACATTTTTTTATGATAGATGGATAAATGATAGAGGTAATATATGAAATGAATGAGTGATTTATGATGGTTTGGATAGATTTAGCAAAATTTTAAGATAATGTTGTGTTATTATGCATGTTTTACCATGAGGTATTACCAATTTTAGCAACATGAGAGTATAAATCACATGACATTATATGGATTTAAAGGTTAATGGAATATTAATTCAAATTATTTAAGGTGATTATATTGTCTTACATTCTTGATATGTTATAGATCAAATCAGATAGGGCATTGATGACTAAATTAATGGAGAGGTGGCATAGTGAGATGAGTATATTTCACTTACTGATAAGTAAGATGATAGTTACATTTGAGGATGTATAATGGATCTTGAGGATCCATATATAATGGAATCAGGTATATTTTGAAGATAATGACACTATATAGTAATTTTGGAGATGAGTTGATTTTGATGGTTAGATATGGTGTGGATATTGACACATGTACAGACTTAGAGATAAATGAATTGACTATTATGATCATGGCTATTGTTAGTGGCATTATGCTACCTAATAAGAGTGACAGATTATGTCTCATTGGTCTCTTAGATGTGATTGATGATATGATGGAGATGGGGCAAAGATTCACATGGGGGCCTTGTGTACTAGATCACTTCTATAGAGACTTATACCATGCAATTTATTCAAATGGAAAAGAGATATGTCCTTTAACCCTATTATAGGTATGGGCATGGGAGCACATTTTGATGAAACATCCCATAGGATAGATGATCATGAGATCAATGGATGAACCCATTGCATATGGATGGCATGTGATCATTAGTAAATAGAGACCACACTAAGAATATTTTGAGTGGTATAGGAGATCATTAGATGAGCTTGGGGAGGACCAAATTATATGGATAACATATAAGAAGATAGACTTATAGTGGCTTTAGGATGCATTATACATGGATTATATGATGACATAATTTTATATTATGGGTGTACATGACTACATCATTGAGAGATATAGGTTGGATAGAGTGTTGTAATAGTTTGGCTTGAGATAGCATATTCTAATAGTTCCACATATGTTTGCATGATATTCTAGGGAGAGATCACAATGGGGAGACTACATCGATCCTAAGATTATGGATCATAATTAGACTCATGTGTAGATAGTGACTTGGGTGGATAGGAGAGATGTTATTGATGTGGGTATATTATATAAATATGCTGAGTGGTGGGCTAGATAATGATTGATGATATTGACTGTGTCATACACTCCTCTATGGACTTAGAGACAAATATTGGTAACTAGCTTAGTTAGGAATCCATAGGGTATAGGGCTTGGTTGAGTATTAAGAGAGAAGTTACAAGATAGAGAGGAGGGATATAGGAATGAGTTAGATCTAGGTAGGTGATGGTTAGAGACCAAGTAGAGCACAGGCATAACTAGAGGATGTGGAGGTTAGATATGAGATAGGAGAGGATACAATAATGAAATATGATATAGATGAACTATTTAGAGGAGGAGAGACACCTCTAATAATTATTAGTAGTGATGAAGAGAGGGGTAGAGAGGATATTGAGATGCATCATCTAACATACACACATGAATAGGAGGGATATAGAGTAGGGACATCTATATCTTTAGAGGATCAAAGATTATTTTATAGGTTACATCAAGAGATTTTTGTATGATATATGGAGATAATAGGCTTATAGGGATAGGTTGTTAGATTTTAGGGGAAGGTGGATGGTTAAGATATGTTGATGGGCTTGAAATTGGTAGAGATTAGATGACTGCATGGAAAGGTTTATGGTTTATAGGCTAAGGTGGATAGATTGTAGGGTGAGGGTTTTTATAGATTAGTTTATTGATATAGATATGATATGACTACTTAGACTCTAGATGATACAAGGTTAACATAGAAGTACAAGAGGGAGAGGAATATACTATGAGTGGATTTGGCTAAAGTGAGGGAGATTCTTATAGTGATTAGACATCTAGTGTCCTTATATAATGTCATGTGAGTGATGTAATGTGTGACATACTATAGAATTCTATATGAAAGATCAGTCCCACAGTCATAGCAGGGACCATCTTTCAAATAGTAATCTTCTAGGTGATCAATGTCAAGGAGATCTGTAAATCTAGTGGAGTTAGATAGATCTATATGATAAGCCTCATAGTGTGTTATGGGTCTTATTAAGAGCACACCATGACATAATTATCCTAGCCCCACTATATATGCCTCGTCTGATGGATAGGGAGAGAATTGAAATGGTTACATGATATATCGATGTATATATATTTTTGAGATGTATCATTATATAGACTCATTCAAGTTTTATATATACATGATTCATTTTGGGTCTTGGACTTGTTTTATGGATATGTGATGGATATTATGGACTATTTATTTGTTTTTTTTAAGTATGGTATATGACTTAGATGGATAGTGTATGGTAATTTCTCTCTTATATTTTGGTTTATAGTAGCACATGTTAATCCTTTTCTACCTTTTATTATGGTATAAAATGTAATGGAAAAAATATGGATGGATGGCTAGTTATATATCTACCTTTTATTTATTTTTCATTGGAATTAGAACATGAATGACCAAGTAAGATTTGATTGACCTAATTTTTAATTTAGCATAATATAATAATCATTAATGATAATAAATAATATTCATGATTATTTATGTTGTATGTAGAAGGACTAAAAATATTTATTTGTGAAAAATAAATTTAATCATGATATGGAAAATAATAATCACACATAATGTAATAAACAAAATAATCCTAATTAAATAAACATGCAAACAATTGAAAATAAGAAAAAGTTTTTTTTTGTCAAAAATAGAGTGAAAACATAATATGAAAAATCATAATCACATTATAATGTAATATAAAAAATAAAACAAAATAAAATAAAAACTTTGGTAAAATAAAAGACATGATATAAAAGTGATAAACAAATAAAAATGCTCACATAAACAAATAAGTAAATGATAAGACAAAACAAGTAAATGACTAGACACACAAGATGTAAGCATATGATGATCACAAAAGTAAAAACTAAAACTTAAATAAAACAACAAATAAAATCAAGTAAATGACTTGTGCAAACATCCTAGGCTAGGGTTAATACATTGGTAGCTAATATCCATGACAACATTCAATGATCAATGAGGAAGCCCAAAGATAACCAATGGCTTGGATGGGGGATGTGAATAAAACCATGTTGTGGGGAATGGGATGATGAATATGATAGCGGCCGGGTTGACCCTAAATACCCCATGTCTCTAACTATTTCCTACATAATCAACCTTAGAAAAAGTCTATGTGGGGATATCAAGCTGGATGTAATTCTCCCAATACATGAAGTGATGATAAAATGGGTTGATTAATGATTTTTTTATATAGATTAATATATGAGAAATTTCCCTCCCAAGAAAATGAGTGAGTAAATGATGACACTTGGTTTGAAAGCTAGCTAATATGTTAGTTGTGGATAGGTTAATTATTTGTGTGTAGTTAAAATGTTGCTTAAATTTTTTTGTGGAAATAGATGTGATATAATTGGTCAAATATAATATGTTCCTCTAACATGAGCAAGGACATAGTTATGCAAATACAAGGAGAAAACCTTAAGCTAATATGTTATAAAATGGATGGTTAGAAAAGTGACAATGTGGGAATATACAAGTGATAATTGCAATGGGATTCCCCTAAGTAAAGAGGGTCAATATAGATAATGGATTACTCATGGTAGATAAACTTGATTTTCACATGGTACTTGTCCAAAGTGATAGTAAACTAGTTTTCACTTGTGGGTGTATGATTTTTCTCTGTTTCTCTTTTTTTTTACTTTTTTTTGTATGTTTTTTATTTTTTTGAAACTTAAGATATAAAGAACAGGATTAGAATAAGTTATTAATATAATATTTTAAGGTATATCAAGCTCCTCTTTATATTAAATAACCAACCTATAAACTCTAGATCCATACTTGGAAATAATGATATATGGGTTCAATTTTCCTTTCTCCCTCTCGGCATTAGTATTTTTTTAGTTTTCCTTTAGAATAAGATATCTAATTTTGAATTCCCTAGATTTAATTTATTTATTATAACTACCAAAAATGTGGTTTTGGTATACTTATAGATGGTTTAAGGCATTAAGATGTTTCACATCTAGAAGATCAAGTTAACTAAGGTGTGAAACATGGTAGGATTCATCATAAATGATACTTTGTAAGGAAATGCATAAAGTTGGAATCTCTACTTCTATAGGTAAAATAAACTCACTACTATAGACAATTAAATATGGGGTTACCACCATGGGTTTGTCAATGCTAGTGACATATTCCCAGAGGGTGGATTGAAGTTGTGTATATCAATTATGACCAAATTCATTGACAACTTGTTTAAGGATTTGGATAATCCTTTTATTTATTTCCTTCACTTGGTGATTTCCTTATAGGTAATATGGAGTGGACCATTTGTGTTTGATATGGTAGGTAGTGCAAATAGCCTTGACTTATTTTTTTTGAAGGACTTCCCATTATCAAAGATGATAGCGGATGAGATACAAAGTGGAAAACAATATGGTTTAATATAAATTTGGAAATATGTTTGCTAGTGATATGTGTTAAGGGAATTAATTCAACCCACTTAGTAAAATATTAAGTGGTGGTAATGAAGTAATTATGGCCATCAAATGAATTAGGAATTATTTTTCTAATGAGGTCTAACCTGCACATGGGCAATGGCCAAGTTGTTGTAATGCATTGAAAAGCTTGTAATGGTTGTGGATGAGGTCACCATGATTTAACAAGGTATGTATTTTTTAACATAAGCATAGGAATAAAAATCCATCTTAGGCTAATAATAACCTACATGTAGGAGTTTTTATCAAGTATTAAACCACTTGAGTGTGCACCATAAATTCCCTCATGAACTTTTCTAAAAGCTAACCTGAAATCTTCAGAATTTAAACAATATAAAATGGTTTCATCATAGCCTCTTTGATACAAAATTTTTCCAAGGATTATGTAATGGGATGTGCATTGGATGAATGATTTACATTTATTATGGGTTGAATTGGATGGAAGGGTGTTATTATGGAGGTAGGAATAAATTTGGTATACCATGGAGAAGTGGGACCAACCAACTCATAGACCATCTCAGAATTAAGAGTGTCATATATTTGTATCATCAATTACTCTATGAGTAATTTATTGTGCTTTATTTTGAGATCAAGTAATAAACCAATATTTGACATGGCATCGGTTACTCTATTATTAATCTGTGGCACTTGTTCAAATTATATATATGTAAAACATAACTTTAGACTATCCAACATTCTCTTATATGGGATTAACTTGTCATAATTATCTTGAAATTCATCAGTGACTTGATTAATTATGTGTTTGGAATCACCAAATATAAGAAGATTTTGAATACCATAATGTATGGTAAGTTTGAGACTAGCTACGAGGGCTTCATATTCTTTAATGTTGTTGGCATAAAGAAACTTGATCAAGAATGCTTTTAGAATACAATCCCCATCTGGTGTGACTAACATAATACCTACCCCGAACCATGAATGGTGAAAGAACCATCAAAATACAACTATTATACTAGGGTTTTATTAATAGACATTATTACTTTATCTGATAAATATGTAACAAAATGTGTATGATCCTCAATAGGAGCATATGTTAGCGCATCTACTAGTACTTGTCTCTTGATTG
>JARHVA010001900.1:580000-637500 GCA_037957365.1 Torreya grandis | reverse complement strand
GTCTTCGAAGTGGTTTTAAATGGAATCCATTTCACTATCCAAAGAATCTTCTTTTGACTCACTAAAAGAGTCACTTTGGAAAAGCATGGTATTTACATTTGGTGGATTAAACCCTATTCCATGGGAGGCTTCATTAAATTTTAACGTGATAGGATCTATCAATTCCTATTCATGAAGACCAAGATCCTTACCTTTATAGTTCATTATTTTTTCACATAATGGATTTAGCTATGGGATTTTTGTTATTAATAAAATAGGTAGCTAGTTCATTGGAGTAAATCTAGGAAAGATTTGAATATTCAATGTGTTCATTAGAAATAAGACCACCTTCTAAATATTTTATTTTTTTGAGTTTGAACTACTTGAGTGTCTCTTCAATAATGGGGCCTTCTATGATTATGTGGAAACATATGAATTGTGCTTTTGTAATTAGAATCTTGGATCTCGTATTCACCCATACTTTTATCAATGATTTTAAATTGGGATGGAAGAGATGTAGTAGCTTTAGAAATGGATAGTTAATTGGAAGTTTAACTAGTAGATGGCATTTTTATAGAAGTAGAGGTGGATGGTGTATTCAAACAACTACCAAAGGGAGGTGTTTAAAATAAATTATTAGGATGGATGTATTTCTTAAGTGTAGGTGATGTCTCAATAGGAGTAAATTTATTTGTAGTAATAGGGAGATGTTGGATTTTTGACAATGACCTTCTAATAGTTTGTAATATTAGAAGGGTTGAGGATCACCTAGAATGGTTACTTATATTCCATCATGCAATAATTTTAAACATTAATGTAAAGTATATGGTGAGGTGTTAATTGAATGTATCCATGGATGGCTAAGGAGTAAGTTATAGGGTAAATCGAGATCAAGAACATGGACTAATGTTTCTTTTAGGAGAAGCCCCAATATCAAGGGAATATAAATGGTACCCATAGACTATCATTCATTATTATCATATGCCTTGATTGTAATTATATCAGATTTTGATGTTGTTGTCAAACATCCGAAATGTTTAATTAATCTTAATGTACATAAATTTAAATCCAAGTTGTTATCTATAAACACCCTCTTTACCTTATTTTTAGAGATAATGACTTCGATATACAATGGTAGGTTATGGATAAATCCCAAATGGTAAACATATATTTAGTCAAACATGTCTTTATTTTTAGTGGATATATTTCTAATTGATTCTTGAAATCTAGATAGAATGATGTCTTACGAGACACTAGACTCTTTGATAACTTTATACAAAATGTCTTTATATACAGGTGAATATTTGAGAAGTTATAAGATGGAAATGTTAGTAGGTGTCTTCTTAAGATGATCTATAATGTTGTACTTAGGTTCAACATTAGATGGTGATACACTAGGATTGGTAATTTTCCATGCCTTGTGGTAATGATAGAATTTTGTGATTATAAATAATGATTGAAATATGATTATGTACATAATCAGCATAATTAATTATGGAGTCAAAAGGATGATTGGATTATTTTACATTATTTTCTTGGGTGGACTCTTGATTTTTATTACCATTACCTTGATCATATTTTGGGAATGGGTCCTTGTATATCCCTAATTTTTGTTTGTTAGATGTTTTGCTTGGGTGGTTTTCGATGGCTATGTCCCCATAATCTATAATATATTAGAGATAGTGATTGAGGAACATACACCTATTTCTACGGTTTCCCTTTATCCTATGGTACTTATAATATTCACATTTTTTGTAACAATCAGGTTTAGGAATGTTGTCTTCAAAAGCCTTGGTGTTCGGCCAAACAATCATGTTAGCTTGGGCCAATTTTCAAGAAATTGATTCGTAAGAGTTGCCCAATTGGGTGAACTTACATTTTTGGTTTTCTTATCTTGGTTGACCATCAGGAATGGTAATTTTATTAATAGGTTATGTATAAAATTATTGAAGTATATGTGGGTTTTATATTTATTTGACATTGGTCACACCATCACCTACAACATTCTTATTTTTGGTAAAACATTTGGGTTTTTTAGGTTGTTTGGGGGAATTTTTCTCAAGTTTAAATATCTTAATGACACTTATAAAAATTAAATTTCATTTAATTTGAACTCTCTTTTCAATAATTTCATCAAAATAACTTATAAAAATCAATTGCAAGTGATGCCCCAAGTTTGAGTTAAGGTCGTTCATAAATATTGCAACAAGTTTAGTTTCAAGAAAAGACCATGAAAAATGGCTTACCAATGCCCACCATTTTATAATAAGGAGGTAAAGTTTTCACCATTGTATTTATTAGTGTTGTGTTGGTCAATTGGGGTCAATTCCTTTTCAAATTTGTATGGAAAGTGATGAACAATCTTCTCAGATGGGTCCTCAAAGGTGAAAATTGATCCTTTGGGTAGGCATGAAATCCATTGGAAATATTAACCCCCAAGACTTCATGGAAATAATCTCAATATGTACTCATTTATAAAATAAATGTCCACACATGCATGATAGAATTCCTTCAGGTGTTCCCTAGGATCTCCTGTACCTTTTTATTTGTCAAATTTGGGAAGTTTAAAATGTTTTGAGAAAGGTGTTGTTATTCTATTTAAATCATATGGTAAGAATAAATTTATTCAAATTTATATTATTTTTTTCATTAAATGGTGCCATATTTCAAGCCTTAAACCCTGTCTTTCATGTTTTGAAAATCTTGAATAAATTATGGTGATAATTGATTAATTTAGCTTGAAGCGGTATAATAATCGAAAGGTTGATTAGTAAATTAGTTTGTGTTGGTATTAGTTTGTGAAAATTGGTTAAGGGGTGGATTGATATTAAAGTGATTAAGAAGTGGGATGGAAAAAGTAACATGTTTTGGATGTGAAAAGTTATTTGAGTTATATGGGTTAGTGAAAATTTTAAGGTTTATTGAGGTTGGATTAGTATTAAAACTAGAACTTGTTTAGTTATGATTATTGAAGTTTAAATTTGTATTAGATTGGTTTATATTTGTGTTAAAATTAGTGTTGATTTGGTTTAGGTTGGATTAGTTTGGGTTGTTATTAAATTTAGGGTTGTGTTGGTTTGGGGTTGTGGTAAAACTAGGATTAGGTTGGTTTGAGGTTGTGTTAAAATTAGGGTTGGGTTGGTTAAGCAAATTATGGTTGGTTAGATAAGGTGGATTTGGGTTAGTTTGGTTTAAATTTTGATTTTGGTTTGAAAACTAATCATTTGGTTCAAATGGATGTTAGGGTTGAATGGTTGGTTAGAGCTTGGATTATAGTTAAATGGATTGGTGTTGGTTGGTGTTTTATTTGAATTGGATGAAATAAATCCTATAAGATAATGTGAATTAGAAAACTAATTTTATAAATTTCCTAAACTAATATTTGTATTTGGATTGATTGGTGCACTTGAAGAAACACTCAATTTTATATTTGATGATGATTGGGTGATTGGTGATCCATAAAAATCTCATATCGAGATTTATTGGTGAGACTAAATGTGTATTTAATCTTGGACTATAGATTGGTAAACTTGAATGAAAAATCAAGTTTAGATTGTTTGATTTTGTGATTGTTAAAATTGAATTAACATTAAAGTTTGGATTGATTGGATTTTTGATTGGTAAACTTGAATGAACATTTAAGTTTGGATTGGTTGGATTTTTGATGGGTAAACTTGAATGAACATTTAAGTTTGGATTGGTTTGATTTGCGATAAGTGAACTAGAATGAACATTCAAGGTCAAATTAGTTTGATTGATATTTGGTAAATTTGAATGAATATTCAAGTTTGATTTGTATGGATGGATAAATGATGGTGAATTATCATTCACACTCGAATTGGGATGAGTGTTAGAGCTTGGATCAACCAAAATATTGTTTATTTGATTGGGTTAGATATTCACAATCTCTTGGTTGATATGATGAGCATGGGTTTCCATATAAAATGCATGACTTACTTGGGATGATTCCTCATGAAGGATGGCTTTCCCTTTATCTTGAGAGACTTGGGAATTTGGATTAGAGGGACATACAAGATCATTACTACTCTCTAAATAACTTTGTGAGTTGTAAGGGTTGTGAATAGGTGACAAAGACTCTTTTTTGTCAATCAAATATTTTGAGTTTTGGACATCGAAATTAGGTAGAAATTTATCCCCTAAGCTCAAATATTAAATAAAAAATCATCTTTGTTGGTCATGATGTATTGGATGAATGAAGAAGGAGGAAAATTTGATTTGGGGCTACCCTCATCTTGGTTTGTTCCTCCTTATTCTTCCTTATGGTCATGAATTTCATGTGTTTATATATGATGACTATGGTGGTCTTGGTTACCAAATTATAAAGGGTCATTTCCAATAGGATCCTCTATTTCCCTAGGATTGTTAAGCATAGCCATGTGCCTTATTATGAGTGATATTACTAGGGGAATGACATGACTCATGAAAAAACTTGACCAAATACTACAAAAGGACAAAAATGACTAAAAAAATTGATTGAAAACTAAATTATTTTGAGTTTTGAAATGTTTGATTTTAAATTTTTGTGGATAAAAGACTCAAAAGTATATATATTTTCACTCAAAGAATTTATAGCACATGGTAAATCATAAAGGAATAAATAAATAATATCTGTGATAAACACTCATGAAATTGCACAAAAAGATGAGAAATATAGGTAAAAAGGAAATTGAGTAACCCATAGGCTTCTTATGTCACTAAAATTTTTTTTGTGTTAGTTGAGGCCTAATATTTCAAGGCACTAACCATGGAGAATCCTACCATTCCCATGGCCTACTAAGCTTAGTTTTAATGGTGTAGGGGAAGTAAATTCTTGTTGCTAACTATTAACCAATGCACTACAAATTAAATGGATGGAATGGATTGCCTAGTATTAAGGTATACATAAGTTTAGATAAGGGAGTCTTTGACATACCTTTTGGTATGATGAGGGCCAACTCCATGGAAGAATCCAATTTAAAAGATGCACACTATTAGGTTTAGTCCCAACATGCCCAAAATAACTGTAAGGGTATTAGTATGTTGACATTAAAAAAATTGAAATTTTGTGAAACTATTGAAACCCTAGGTATTATAGTATGAAATCCCCTCACATCACGATGTGCTTAAAATATAACACTGCTTAGACCTTTGAAATAGTTAACACACAATTTATATACCCCACCAATACATGGGGTTTTGCCTACCATGTAGTGATGAAATACATGGTTGATAGAGCCCCTAATAAAATAAAAATAAAAATAGCAACACTTAATTTTGATTCTCAAGTATCATCACCAATGTGATGCTGAGAGAAAAGCATGTGCGCAAGTATTATCTTGGGTAACATAACTTACAAGTGTTGTGTCTAGTTTTTAAGTATCATCACTAATGTAATTGTTGAAAATTTTTACCTCATAGGTCAGATTGTCACCCATACCATTCAAAACTTTGCATATCATGCCAGTTTATCTTTTGAGTCAATGATTTGGTCTTGAAAATTCCTTAATGGGATTATTGGGAACCAGATTATCTTAGCACATCATGTAGGAATGAAAAGGTTAGTTTGGTTGTGTATTTCATAAATGTACTTGGGAAGTTAACCAAGGTTAAATAATTACATGAAAATGATGTATCTTTTTCCATGAATATCTCCTAAAGGTTTGGTGTCCCGATATGTTTTCTATCTCAAGATATAAGCTTTCAAAGATGATCTAGTAGTGTGAGACTTGCCTAGAAGCATCAAATTAAGTCCATAAGAAATAGCTATTTAGATTTAAAAAATCCTCAAAAAGTTTCAAGTTAACTATAGGGCTACCAAGTGGCATAATCTCAGGAGCTAGGATTGAAGATCAATAGCATGCGAATGATCTCACAAATTTAATAAGTCAATGCAGATCTATAGTGAATGTTTAATCATTCAAATAAAGATAAATGGTGAGACCTAGGTTAAAAGGTCATAAGATCATAATAATGAATTCAAAGGTTAAAAGTGTCTCAATTGTAGTTACTTTCAAGAAGAAATGTGGCCCACATTCGATCATATTATTAGACGGAAATCAATGGTCTGTATTTGATCTGGTAGAAAAAAGATCTATAGAGCACGTTCAAACATCTGGATGGGGACTGATGATGCATATAAAAGTTAAAATTAAATGATCCTAGATGACACATGAGGCTACCAAGTGTCAAAATATCATTTGAGTATAGATCAAAGGCACATGAGAATGCCAAGTGGCATAATCTAGAAACTGGTCACATATCAACATCAACATTGAAGGTCAAAACCAGGAGACTCCCAAGGAGATCAATAGATCAAATTTGATAAAACATCCAGAGGGAATGAGATAGATACATGTGTCCAAATTGACTATTATCAGGTTTTAAAACAAAAAATAGCATGGTGAGGATATGTCACATAGGCAGACACATCAAATCAAGGATTTCACCATTGAGATAGGTAAATGTATAAATACAAAGATCAAAATATAATTTTTGTTACCATAGAAAACCCTAAAAATTCATATGACACCATTAAATCTAAATTAAACCTCTAAAAATATCTCAAACATAAGTTTTACATCTTGTTCATGATCAAGAAACCCTAGCTTGCAAATTTTCATTATGATTATGGCTTTATGAAAACCAATAGGGATATTGGTTTTCATCTAAAGTGGATCTATGTTTAGGGTTTGGAATAATGGTAGAGTTTTGATTATGAAATGAATGCTAAAAGGGACACCAATGAATGGTTCAAGTGACTATCTGATAATGTAAAGAATATATCAAGGTGAAGCATGGTTTGATAAGCTTAGTAAAAAGATGGAGAGTTTAGAGGTTGAAAAAGGAAAGTGGAGTATTTAATGAAGTTTCAAAGCCTTTAGGGACTTCTCCATTTTGAGTGCATCATGACTCATCATCCCCAAAAATTAATTGTCTTCTATTATGTTTCTTAGCCAATGAGAGGTCTTGAAAGCTATTTGGAGCTGATGATAATTAATTTATAGAGGCAGGATTAATGTTAATCGATTAAAAAGTGGTTGGGCCTCATTTATTAACTTTTATTTGATTACTTCCCTCTCTCTCTATCTCTTCCCTTTTCCTATATATATTCCATTTATCCCCTAATAAAATGAGGCTCTTATGCTTTTGGCATGCCCAGTCTAAGCCAATTTTGTACTCCAACACCTATTTGATGCAATAAAAGATTGAATTCCTCTATTTTCAAGCAGAATTGAAGTGTGTATTATGAATTTATTGATGTGTTTAAGTTAATGTATGATTTCATTTACTTGTATCTATGTTTTCTCACCTTCATTAAGTGTTTTATATTTTTCATAGGTCATTATAAGTGCCATAGATAGTTTGTTTATTGGTTTGGAAGTGGACAACTACCCTGCCATGTTGATTGATAGCTAATTAGTACCTTTTTATGAAATACTCATGTAAAATATCATCAAAGAGTAAATAAAGTGATATTTATAGGTTTTAAAGTGTCTGATAGTGTGTCTTGTGCAATTATAAGTGTTGAAAACTTTGGTGTATCACCTTATTTTACATGTTTTCATGAATTATTGTCAATTTCCCTCCCTTTTCCAAGCAAGAGATTAGTTTAGGTGATATATCCAAGGGAACCAATCCTATATGGAGGCTCAAAATCACTATAATATACCCACATAATTAGGTTTTTCCAATTTTATAGCTTATTTGGAGAGAGCCTAAAGAACTATCTCCAAGGATGTAGATTAATACTACAACAATTTTGGCATGCTCAATGGGACCCATTTTCCTTGGCATAGCTAAAGTTTGTATTTGAGGAGAAGTATTTATATTATATAAAGACATCCATCATCATTATAAGATAAATATTCTTTATCTTGCAAATTTTATAGCATTATCTAAACAAAACTCTCATTCCAAAGGTTACTACAAAGTTAGCTAGTAAAGGTATTCCTCTTGAATTCATTGAGTTACCTTCTAATTCATATAAAAGAGAAAATTATAATCAGATAAAACCATATCCTCATAATAAATATTCATCTCTTGGTCATCCTATTGTCTTAAGCAATGTTATCCTCACTATCTAGATGGCCATCAGAAACCAAATGTTTATTCCATTCAATAGAGGTAGTCCACTGAATTTAGCCCATTTTGATGTAATTATTGTCTCTACAATTAAGAGTATCCCATTATTATTATGAGAAGATCAAACTACTCTTATTGATCACATCTAAGATGTTTCCAACCTTTTTTTAGTTCACAATGTTATTCAAACCAATGTAGTTATTAAACTGCTTATTGCTTCCTTCAAAGGAAAAGCATTGTAATGGTATAGAAACCTCCCACTAAATTCCATTGCTACCTAGGATGAATTAGGTGAAAATTTAGTCAAATAATTTAAAGATAAATTTACCACCTATCCTTAGTTGAACAGTTGACTACCATAAAGAGATCTCCTCATGAGTTTATGTTATATGTTAACCTCAAATTCCAAAAGACATGGACCAAGATACCTACATTGATTATACCATCCCCATAATATGCCTTTTTGTACTATTTTAAATCCCTCAACTCTGATATTAGTGTGGTGATATATTCAATGGGTGGTATTACCTTTCCCAATGCTTATGAGGTGCAATAAGAGCAAAAAATAGCTTGATACAAGCTAGTAAACTCTCTCCAAGGCCTCTAATGCCTATATTCCTAGAATTGAAGTCTATACCAGTTCCTCAAATTTCATCTTTAGATCTTATTCCATACCTTCAAGCCCAAGTTGTATCCCCTTCTAGTCAAGCTAGTGAGATTGGAGAGTTGAAAGTTTATTACAATATTTTGGGAATAAAATAGTACAACTCAAAAGGTATAAATACCAAGATAATAAGACTTATTAACAACAAAATCAAACTACCTAGCATCCCTTCAAAGATCAAAAGCATCCTTATCAAGTTTTTAGAGAAAATAGACCACTCTAACAACTACAATGAGCCATAACTAAAGCTAAACCATACGCAGCGCTTGACAATAATATACCTTCCACTTCAAGAGCTATTATTCTCACACCATCTCAAAATAAATTGATGCAATATTTAGTTTGGTAGCCACCCAATCTCAATGATGCTCAAATCCAATCTTGGGTGTCACAAAACATTACTATGCCACAAATGACATAAGAATATTTTTCTCTTCAAGGAATTCAATACCAAGAAACAAGTGTGGCATCACCAATACAAAGGCCTCCTTATCAAGGGTTAGAAAAATAGACCACCCTACCAACTGTAAGGAACTATAACTCAAGCTAAACCATATGAAGCTCTTGACCCTAATTTACCTTCCACTTCAAGATATATTGTTCCCACACCACCTCAAAATAAATTGATGCAAGATTCAGGTCGGTAGCCATCTAATCTCAATGATGCTCAAAGCCAAGTCTTGATGTCACAAAATATTATTATGCCACAAATAACACAAGAATATTTTTCTATTCAAGGAATTCAATACCAAGAAACAATTTTGGCATCACAAGGAGAGAATAAAAAAGTTCAAGGGAATCCCAATGTCATTAATTTGAAATGGAAAATGGATGATCATGTTGTATTTAATCAGGGTGATGAGACTAGTAATACAAGTGGTCAAGTTATACCTCTAACTAGAGATAAATAAAGATCTATTGATTTAGAGGATAAAGATATGATTAATGCTTCAATTACTCCTAATTTTATTTCCAAGAGTACCAAATATCAACTTTCTACCCCTATAACACAAAAAAATTAGAATACAGAGGTTGGAAAGGTTCATCAAGTACCTCTTGTTCATGAGCAACCAGTGGTTCAGAAAATGAAGCCAAAGGTTAATGGATATCAATACATTATATTGGATTAGATGAAAATTTATAACACTATAATTATCATGTGGTATTTCCTCTCTATTATAGGATAAAAATATATGCTCATTCAAGAGCTTTCAACTCTTAAGTTGCCTCCCAAACTGGTTGAGAAGAAAGGTGTTGTCTTAACTAATTCAGACCAGCCAACTAAGAAACAAGTATAGTAGGTAGATAAGATGGTAAAGGTGGAAAAAAATGAGGTAAAATCAAACAAAACTCCTTATTTATACCTCTCTTTGATAGTTGGTGATACTTTAGTTCATAATTACATGGTGGATAGTGGAGCTAGTAGTACTTTTGTGCTTAAGCAAATTGCAAAAAATCTTGGTCTTATTTATGAAAAAAATAATAAGGGAGTATTTAAAATATATGGATCACAAATGAATATAGTATTCATTATTAAAAATATGAATTTTAAACTACATTTTTGTCCCAATGTTACCATTCAATAGGATGTAGTTGTGGTAGACTTACCTCCCTACTTTGCCATGTGTCTATCAAAAGACTTCAACTAAAAAATTGGAGGATAATTATGATCTAATTATAAATATTTGATGTTTATAACCATTTATGGTACCAAGGTAAAAATACATTCTAAACCTATTTCACGTTTCCATTTGGAGCCATATATACTAAGTGTTGTAAACACTAGTTATGTCATCTTGGATGAGGTGCTAGAAACTAGTGGAGTTGAAACTAAATCACCTTTATATGGAATTATAGATTTTTTATTTAATTATTGGGCATCTAAATTTCATTATAATTATCCTTATAATCTAATTTAATAAGGTGTACTTTGTGTTTATTGCCTCCATGAGAATGATGCACCAATTCCAGCCATGATGAAGGATGATGAGTCTAGTGATGACCTCTGTCAATTATAATTTGATGGATCAAGGAATAAGCACGGTACTAGGGATGGAATGATGTTTATTTATATATAAAATTATAGGTATTTTAATTTTATTAAATTTTAGTTTGGTTGTTCAAATAATGTGTAAGAGTATGAGGCACTAGTTCACAGTTTGTAGTGGGCTAGGAAGATGAAAATCAACACCTTGAAATTTTTTGGTGATAGTGAGCTTGTAATTCACAAAGTAAGAGATATTAATGTAGGAAAAAAATTATTTATTATATCATATAATCATATGGTTTGGGACTCACTTGAGGATTTTTAGGCTTTCAACATTCAGGCAATACCAAGATATGAGAACAAACATGCAAATAAGTTGGCTGCCATTGGGGCACAATTTAGTATCCCAAATGGCATACAAAGTGAAAAAAAATCAGTCACACATTAAATTGGTTATAATTCTTTCTATTATAGATAACCATGATAATTGGAAAGTTTTTGAATATGACAATCAAATTGTTAAGTTTTTCCAAGAAGATGTTGAATTTTCCTCAAGAAATCAATCAAAGTTCTTGTAGTAGTATAGTGATCAGATTGTGTAATTGAAAACAAATAATTTTCCAAAGGGATTGATCATTATTGAGAACATATTTAGTGGTAATGATGATTTGAGAAAGGAAAACTCATCTTTTTCAACAAAGGATTAATAATGTGCCAATGTGGAGATTACAGCTAGTAAAAACTTAAGGTTTGGTAAGGTATGCACTCCTTCACAAAATCAATCTTTCATTGAATTATGTACAATTTTTGTTGATATGTTTTCATGTAAATATAGTTATATCAAGGTATTTGATCCAAGTCTATCTCAACACACCATTTAGTTAGAGGTTGAAACTAAACTAGTAAGACAAAGATAAAGGCCTAAAAATCCAAAGCTTGATCCTTTGATGAGAGCTGAGCTTCATAAGCTCATAGAGTTAGATATTATATTTCCAATCAAACATTAAACTTGGTTGGTAAACCTTATCCTATTCTGGAAGAATAATAGTGAGATTAAGTTATGTGTTGACTTCCAAGATTTGAATAAGGCTTCCTTTAAAGATCACTACCCATTGCCATCTATGGAACAAATTTTATAGTTGGTTTTAGGTTTGGAAAGGTTTTCTTTGTTGGATGGATATAGTGGTTACAATCAGGTTTTGGTTAAGGAAAAAGACTAGTTCAAGATATCCTTCACTACAAAGTGGGGGATATTTTCATATATAAAGATGCCCTTTAGTTTATCCAATGTTGGATCAACCTTTTGGAGAGCCATGGTTATGGCAATCCAAGGCCTTCTTAATAATTTTATACTTGTTTATTTGTATTACATAATAGTGTTCTCAAAGGGTGCAAGTGAGCACATGCTTCTCCTCAATCAAGTGTTTGAAAGGTGTAGGCAATTTGGGGTATCTCTAAACCCCAAAAAATGTGTCTTCTTGGTTTATGAAGGTAAGTTCCTTAGGTATATGATTTCAAAATATGGTTTGAGTATCAATCCTAAAAGGATAGATTCAATTATTTCACTTTCCTTTCCCAAGCACAATAAGGCTTTGCAAAGCTTCTTAGGGAAAATCAATTTTATAAAATTATATATTTTAGATTTAACCACTTTAGCTAGGCCACTTATACCCATTCTAAAGAAAAATTAGAGTTTTAACCAATTCAACGAAGGATTAAAGAGTTTTGAAGAGATCAAGGCCATAGCTAGTGCTCCTACACTCATAAACCCATATTTCACAAAGGATTTCATTTTGTACACTTATGTTAACATAGACATCATTTTAGTAATTTTTATGCAATAGAATCATGAGGATTTAGAGAAACCAATAGCTTTTATGTTAGGAATAAAAACACTTAAATCTAGATCTACTATTACTATAAACCAGATCTAAAGCTATGCAATAACATGCATCACAAAAACATTCCTTAATTCACCATTAATATGAAAGCATAAATAAGAGCAAGATAAAAACACAAATCTAACATGGTTCACCCAATGTGGGCTACATCCACCAATAAAAGTTCTCAAATAAATTAATAATCTAAAACAAGATTACAATGAACTCTCACAAAGATATAAAAAATCTCCTATAAAAAGTGTTGCACAAAAAGCTTCACTTTCACGTATAACTGCACAATGTTGTATCTCACAAGTTGTTAAACCACACCCTTTAATTAAACCATCAACCTCTAAATGCCACACCACACCCTATATATATAGTAAAATGAAAAAAATCCACAAAAGGAGGATAAATTTGCAATGCTTATCCAAGATAAGCATTATCCAACATGTGACAACCCTCCTCCACCTCATCAAGCTTATCCAAAAGCTCTCCCAAAGAGGAACATGCCATATTCATCTCTCCACCTTCTATGGGAACATTTTCCCAAAAACATGTGATCTCAACCAACTCCACATAATAAGGAAGGTATAACATATTCTAAGAAATAACTAATCTCCCTAAAAATGAGGAAGATAGACCCACTTCGAATAAAAGAACAAGTCACATGGAAATAAATATCTAACAACTAATTCCACAAAATATGAAATACATATAAATTAGGGATACAAAGAATATTCCACTCACATGTAGAGAACATGAAAATTATGCCCCCATATCCTTTGAGATATTTATGCCCCCAAAATTTATTCCTATGCTCATGTGATATCCCTAAAGGGATCCACACTTAACAATCTCCCACTTGGAGATCGTTTCTTCTGAACATAATCTGTCACTACTCCATGACCACTAAGGCCAACCAAATATGAACATAATCTCATTTTGTCCAATGTGACCACCTTGTTCATCATACCTATAAGATTCTAGCTAGTATGAATCTTCTCTATCTTTACCAAGTTCTCCTCCAAAGTTGTCCTGATGAAGTGATAATGTAACTGAATGTGTTTCATCCTTGAGTGGAAAATAGAGTTATTTTCCAAATGAATAGCACTCTGAATATCATTGTGTAGTCTCCCAACTTCTTACTTATGTCCCAACTCTTAAAACAACTCTCATAACCAAATCATCTCCTTGTTATCCCTTTGGTAGCAACATACTTTTCCTTTGTGGTTGACAAAGCTACAACCTTCTATATCCTAGAAATCCAACTAACCATTGCATCTCCAATAGTAAATATACAACCTATCATAATCCTCCTGATATCAATATCCGCTACCATATTTGAGTCTACATAATCATGTAAAGTGGTATATGATCTGCCATAACATAATGCAAAATCAATAGTTCCTCTGAAATATCAAAGAATCCATTTCACTACCTGCCAATGCTCATAACCTATATCACTCATATACCTACTCAAAACTCCCACTACTTGGAAAATATCTGGCCTAGAACAAACCATGTCATACATCAAGCTACGAATGGCTAATGAGTAAGGTATAGTGGACATCCTAAGCTTTTTAGCTTCTGTCTCAGGACATTACTCCTTTTATAATATAAAGTGGCTTACCAAAGGAGTACCAATATATTTAGCATCCAACATGCTAAAACTTTCCAAGACTTTCTTCACATACTCTGATTAGGATAAGATCATCTTCCTCTCCTTCCTATTATGAGAAATCCTTATACCAAAGATTTACTTTACAGCACCCAAATCCTTCATAGAAAAGGAATCACTAAGTTTTTATTTAGCATATAAGTATGTTGTATGTTATTTCCTACAATTAACATGTCATTGACATACAAACATAAAATAATAAAGGAACTATCATCAAAATGTTTGATGTACATGTAGTGGTCAAAATGACACCTTTGATATTCTTGTTCTAACATAAAATAATCAAATTTATTGTACCATTTTTGTGGAGCTTGTTTCTAGCCATAAAATATCTTATTTAATCTACACACAAAGTTCTCCTTCCCTTTGACCTCATATCCCTGTCACTGCTTCATACACAACTCTTCATCCAAATCACCATGAAGAAAAGCAATTTTCACATCTAATTGTTCTAAGTGAAAATCATCAACTACAACTAAACCAAGAATAGTCCTAATAGAAGTAATTTTTGCAATAGGATATAAAATATCATTAAAATCAATACCTAATTTTTTTTCAAACTCCTTGACCAGCATCTTGACCTTATACCATTTTCTCCCTTCATCCTCTTCTTTGATCCTAAAGATCCACTTATTTGGCAATGCACTCTTTCCCTTGGGTAGCCTAAACAAATCCCACATTTGGTTCTCCATGAGAGATCTATGCTCCTCATCGATGGATTTTTCCCATTTCAACTTGGCATCTACATGCATTTCTTCCTCATAACACTTTGGTTCTCCATTGTCAATGAGTAATAAATAATTCAAAAAAGGAGAAAAATGTTTAGGTGCTCTTCTTACCCTAAAATATCTTCTTACCATAGGAGTTTGGGGTTCTTATTTAGAATTTTCCTAAACTAAATCCTTGGATACTTTTCCATCCACAATGTCATCCAATACTATGTACTCTTTCTATTCTTGATCCTATTTTTATAACTGATCCTTATGCATGACTTTTTCATTAAAGAGTACATCTCTAGACCAAAATATTTTCCTATCTTTAATGCTCCATAAATGGAAACCAAAGTCATATTCACCATAACCAACAAATGTGCATTTTTCTAGTTTAGCCTCTAAATTGGTCCTATCCTCTTTCTTGATGAGATCAAAAGCCTCACATCTAAAGACTCTAAGAAAAAAATAATCAACATTCTTACCAGACCAAGCTTGTTTCAAAATTCCTCCATCCAAAGGCATAGAAAGTCCTCTATTAATTAGATATATTATCATGCTAACTATTTCTACCCAAAAATGTAAAAGCGACCTTGCATATAACCTCATGTTCCAAGCATATTCCATTATTGTTTTGTTCATCCTTTCAAATATCACATTTTACTATGGAGTTCCTAGAACCATCCTTTGCCTATGAATTCCATTGTTAGAACAATAATCAAAGAAAGAATTACTACAATACTCACCTCCATTATTTGATCTAAGACATTTCAACTTAAGACATGTTTCATTCTCAACTAAGGATTTCCACTTCTTAAAAGTGTTAAATACATCATATTTCTTTTTAATTCATTAAACCCAAACTTTCCTAGTTACATCATCTATAAAAGTAACATAATAATTGGATCCACTGATATAAGATACCTGAGCTAGGCCCCATACATTTGAGTGTACCAAATCTAACTCACGATATTTCTTTATGGGTCTGACCTTTAGGAACTTAACCCACTTATGTTTCCTATACATATAATTTTCATAGATGTCTAGATCTATTTCTTTTAATCTAGGTAACTTATCTTTTAATATCTACATGCCCTTATGGCTCATATGACTAAGCATGTAGTGCCACATAGTTGTATTTCCATTTGTAGCAACTAAATCAAGAGAATCAACACTACTAGTCAAATATAAAGTACCAAATTTCTTATCTCTCAAGATCATAATAGCACCTTTCGTAACTTTCCAAGAATCTAAAATAAATAATACTGAACATCTCTCACTACCCAATTGCTCCACTAAAGCCAAATTTCATCTCAACATAGGCACGTGTCTAACATCCTTAAGGATCCATGTGTTCCCATTATACATTCACATGGTTCATCATTACCAAGATAAACATGTCCTAGATTCTCTTGAACATAATTAGTAAAATAATGCCTATGTGGGGTGGCATGAAAAGAAGCCCCTGAATCTAAAACCCAAGACTCAAAAAAAATATCCATAGAAAAAATTAAGGCATCTTGACATGATTTAATTGATGTCACATTTACCTCATTTTTTTCCTCCTTGTTGGCATTCTTATCCCGAAGTGAAGAATAATCCTTCTTTGAGTGTCCACTCTTCCCACAATGCCATCATATCATCTTGGATCTAGATCTAGACTTAGATCTACCTTTTGACTTTCCTCGGTTGCCTTTGATCTTATCATTTTGCATCCTTCTAGTATAAATGAATAAATCATTAATTAAATATGATTCACCAATGTTTTTCCTTTGCATCTCCTCACTAAGGATCACACCTACAAGATCCTCAAAATTTAAGCTTCCCTTGGCAGGGACTGCATTACTCACATCCATAACCAAACTAATGTAACTATCATGCAAAGAACATAATATTAGCAAAGCTATAACTTCATCATCAAACTTAATTTAAATTGAATCAAGTATACTTACAACCATATTAAAATCATTTAGATGATTAGTTATTGAACCATTCTCAAACATTTTCATGTTAAACAATCTTTTCATAAGAAAAATTTTATTACAAGTTGAAGGTTTCTCATAAAAATTTCAAAGTTTATCCATGAGATCTTTTGTGGTTTCCTCATAAAAAATATTAAATGTAACATATGATGCAAGGCATAATTAGATGGCTCCCAATTCCTTCCTATCAAGTAATGACCAATCTACATCACTCATACTTCCAGGCTATTCTACTTTCCCCTCCAAGGGGAGATGTAGTTCTTTCTGATATAGTTAATCCTCCATCTAAATTTTCCACAAACCAAAATGCTTACCATCAAACTTCTCCACTTTGAATCTGATCTCTTCTCCCATAGTTCCCACTCAAGCTAATAGCCTTTTGTGATTTAAATATTGACAAATTTGACCCTAGGTCAAATTGAGTCAACATCATAGGTAAAAAAAATTATTTAGGTTCAAATATGTCTTCATAAGGTGTGTTATGCATTACTTAGTGTCATTTTATGGGAAATATGCCTTGACATGGTTTTTTTTAATCCTAAAGCCATTTTTTAGTCATCTAGGCAAATGGTATAGTTTTATTAACTTGTCCAAGTGTCATAAACTCTTTTAAGTTCCCAATGTGTTATATTCCCTATCATATAGGTTAGAATTAATTGATCTTTGTAGGTGATAAACTAAAAATCAAGAAACAGTTAGAAAATGAAGAGTTTTATACACTTGTATGGTAGTTGTACATATTATTATAGGTGTTGAAGGTCTATGAATGAGAATTAATATCCAAACTAGTAATTTCTACCATCCATAAGATTTAACTAGTCTGGAAGTGCCAAAAACCCACTCTACTTCTTCATCACTCCTTGGAAAAGTCAAAATCAGTCAAAGGTTTATGATCACCATAGGCCATACAGATGGAGTTGGAGGGAATGGCTATGGGGAATGTTAGCAGGTCTAGTGGGCTTCAACTCAATGAAAATATTTTTCAAATCCATGCCTTAAGCTTTATGAACAATCACTAAGAAGTTAAGGTGCTTCTTATGGCTTTTTCATCTATGAGGGGTCTAGGTTTGCTTCTATTACATTATCTCAAAAAGGAGTGAGAATGAATGGTTAGGTATGTATATATGAGGTCTAATGGAGGTCCTATCCATGCTTGTTTCATCATCCAACTCTCCTTAATTTATTCATACCAAGAATAAATAGTTTAATACCTTGTTTAGCAAGTTGTAGTCAAAGTGGAGTTATCAGCTTACTTCATGGTGTTACAGGGTCTCATCACTTGTTGAGGATGCATAAACTTCATCATGGAACATTAAACCTTCTCTAAAACATCTCTCTAATGTCAAGGTTCATAGATCCAATCATGGTGGCATAATGGGCAAGTTTCATTCCAAGGGAGTTGACTATTTTTCTTTGGGTTCTTAGTCCCTAAAATAGTCAAGCAAATATCTAGGTGCTTTCTTGAGATGTCATATCTCATGACAAGTGATGTTCTTGTGCCCTCTTATTGATTAGGTCCTGTAGCCCTATACACAAGCTACCAACATGACAAATTTTAAGGTAAATAGAGGAAAGGAGGATGAGTTTGGTAAGTTCAAAGTTGACTAAAAATCAATAAATGTGCTCAATTTTGTCTATAAGCTTTGAAGTTTGATCAAGCCTTTATCACTAAATATGAGTCATACACCTTGGCATAGCACTAGAATATTTTTAAATCAAGCCAATGAACATTCATGACATAAGAAATTCATCAAAAAAAATTTAAACATATTGATGACCTCTAATACAAAGATCATGTCTATATAGTGCTTAAAAATAGCCATCTACAAAAGTTATGGTAGTGGGGTAAAAAGTTTGAGGTTTGGCCATCCTTTAAGGTCTCTAAAGTGGGTGAATGGTGAATTGAAGAGTATTGTGACCTAAAGGAACCTCAATTAATATTAAAATACCATAAAAACATACTCAAATACACTAAATAATGCCAAATATCTCTAAACTTAGCTAATAAGATGACTATCTTAGTCAGTCAACAGTGACAGTCGACTTGACAGGCATGAGCTAGATATGAGCTTAGGGCTAAGATTTTGAAGCCTCCAAGGTAAATTTGGATTTGTGAAGTGGTAGTATAAACTATACAACATTAATGAGAGTTTAAAAATCTATTAAACATGTTCAAAGGACTGAAATAAGGGTTAGTATATGACTGTCTCAATCAAGATAACAAACATAGTCACTTTTGACTAAAGCACAGGTTGGCTATAGTATAAGACCATTGAATTGAATAAATGAATAAATATTATTATAAGGTCTAAGTAAATATGAGATAAGATTTATAGTATCACTAAAACACTTATCAAAAACCCAAACATAGTCAGTTATGACTGTCACAGTCAGACAAGAAAAGATAGTCATATGGAAGGACATAAGCATGGGATGTTGTACTTGAGAGATCCTAGGTGAAGCCAAGCATGTGAGATGGTAAGTAAGGAATGAGAAACATGTAAATGGGGATAATTAACATCAAACCAAACTTATTTTCTGAACTTGTAAGATCCATAAACATCTAAACATAGTCTTTCCTCTTTTGACCCTGTAGGCTTTGTCTAGAAAACTCAGTCTGAGTTTTAGGTCAGTTGGAGGAGCACATTTTGGAGCTAAGGGCTCAAAACTTATGGATACCATGTTAAAAAACCCTAATACCATGAAAAAAAATTATTTTCTAATTCCCAAAATTGAATTGTCTCCTATTCTATCTTAGATAGGGGTCACTTTTCCCTTGCACAGTCATGGCCAAATGGAAGACAAGGGTTAAAATCATGCACTTGAGGTGAATTAGGGTTGATAAAAAGTTTTTTTGAGATTTATCATGCCTATAATCATTGAGGAAACTTTATTTTAGGGTTGTAATCTTTTCCAAAATCCTATAACTACTAAGGCTATAGGCATAGCATCTTATGCAAGCATTTGGTCTAGTGAGCAAGGCAGGGTCATCTTTCATTTATTGATCAAATAAATCCATTACGATGATTGGAGAATTTTTGTATGATTTTTATACATGTTTTTTAACTACTTCATTTCAGGTTTATTTTTAATTTCTTCACTTTGGGTCCAAAATCTCAAACAGACCTCACAAGATGCAAGGAAGAGCTCGAATGCCAAGGTTTGAAAGCTCAAAAATCCCATGAAATATTGAATGGGGACCTGATATAATTGTATATTTTATTTATTTTCATTAATAATCTTTCAATGTTATTTTTATGGACCTCCAACGTGTGAATTGTATGAACAAACTAAAAAGGGCTTGCACACTTAAAACTCTCCTTGAATGTTGTTTAGAACCCGATTAGAAGAAGGAGAAATTTTATGAATTAAAATGGATTTTTCAAGCCTATAAACCACAATATAATTTTTTAAAACTTTTATGATTTCCATCTCATGCCACTGATCCATACTTACAAGTATAAGGTTGTATGAAATATGCCAAAATAGAGCATTTAATGCTAAAATAGGGATCCATATAGATGGTCAAAAGTCCAAATTCAACATGGAGGATTTTGATGAGGTAGAAGAAGTGAATCAAGTGTAATTTTTCTATTTTCATATAGGTAGAAGCAAAAAATAGGCATTTTTGGACTTTTAGGCTAAAGAGGCCTAATTAGGCCTAACTGGGAAGGCTAATGGACTAATAGACCTTCTTGCATTGGGAATTGGACCTTAAAACTTGGTACAATGACTAAAGATGGAAATTTATCCTCAAAATTGTTTTAAATAATCATATAAGTATATACATTTTGTTTCACAAGTGGATTTATGCTAAAATAGAGCTATAAGGAGATAAGGCCTAGTGAAGGCTTTGTGGTCAAATTGGGGACTTGGAGAGAGTTTAATGGTTCCAAATGGATTTTTTATAGTAAATTATGATTAATATACACCTTCCATGAATAATATTGTCATAACTAAATCTAAATCACAATTTTATCCATTTTGGCCAAATTAGGCCTAGGGAGGTAAAGAGACCTATTGACACCTATGAGGATAAATAATGATTGCAAGCGGTGTGACAATTTGAAATGATTCAAAATGGTTACCAAGTGTCTTTTGGATGTATATTAAACTACCCAAGAAGTATCATGATCAAATTCTTACATTTCACCACTTGTTAAGGAGTTTTAAAGTTAAAAGAGGCTTGTGAAGGGTTTCGACACCACATGGAGGGAAGATGCTCAATTTGGAATGAATGTAGGTCCAAATAAGTTTCATGACTCTTCCTAAAACTCATCCACATTAATTTTAACTGATATTATCATTGTGACACATGTCTTTGTGCCCCTTAAAGTTCCCTCTCTCTCTCTCTTCCTCATAATTCTATAAATGCAAGTCATTTTGGCTTTGTATGGGATTCCAACTTTTGGTATGGCTAAACCCTACCAAAATTATGCCTTAATTTATACATAGATTAATGATAGGCACACTGTTTTTACTCAAATTTCATATATAATATGTGTTTAAGTGATCTCTTTGAATGTCAAGTATATATTAGGTTTATCTTGCTTTAAAATAATCCTTGAATATGTTGTTGCAAAATGGCTTCCCTTAGCAAGTTTTATGAAGTGTATGCTATTAAAATAGGCTCTTAAAGTGTGTATGACTTTATTAGTGTCACATGTGACCTTATTTTCACTTTCCTTAATTTTTTGAGTGACTCTTTGCCTTCATGAAAAACACCAAATATAGGAGCTCCATTAATGGTGTTGAGGCTAGTTTGACTATCTTAGTCCATTAAGTAAATTACAAGTGTATGTGGAACCAAATATTAGTGTATCACCTCTTATTTTAGGTTTGTTTTATGCACCTCTCTCCCTTTACACCCATGATAGGTAGTTTTAGGAGAATAATCACATCAATCCATATCTAGGGAGCTCGCCCTCATAATACTATAGGTATACTTCCACTATAGATGCCCCACACACCTGGAAGTACTCCCATTTTGCCCAAATCTTGAAGAGGCCTGAACATACTCTTTTAGGGTGAAAGATTTGGAGACAACTTTACCACTTCAAAAAAACACAACCAATGGCTCTGATACCAGTTGTTAGGAATAAAAACACGTAAATCTAGATATACTATTACCATAAACTAGATCTAAAGCTATGCAATAACATGCATCATGGAAACTTTCCTTAATTCACCATTAATATGAAAGCATAAATGAGAGCAAGATAAAAACATAGATAATATAGATCTAACATGGTTTACCCAATCTGGGCTACATCTACCAATGAAAGTTATCAAATAAATCAGTAATCTAAAACAAGATTACAATGAACTCTCATAGAGATAGAAAAAATTGCCTATAGAAAGTGCTACACAAAAAGATTCAATTCAACCTATACTTACACAATGTTATATATCATAAGTTGCTAAGCCACACCCTATAATTAAACCATCAGCCTCTAAAGGCCACACCACACTCTGTATATATAGTAAAATGAAGAAAATCCATAAAAGGAGGAGAAATGTGTAATGATTATCCAAGATAAGCATTATCCAACATGTGACAATCCTCCTCCACCTCATCAAACTTATCTAAAAGCTCTCCCAAAGAGGAACATGCCATTTTCATCTTTCCACCTTCTAAGAGTACATTTTTACAAAAACATGTGATCTCAACCAACTTCACATAACAAGGAAGGTATAACATATTCCAAGAAATAACCAATCTCCCCAAAAATGAGGAAGATAAACCCACTTCCAATAAAAGAGGAAGTCACATAGAAATAAATATCTAACAACTAACTCCACAAAATATGTAATATGTTGTTCCCAAAATATGTCACTCATTTTTGGTGACAACATATCAACTATTTTGGTCCTACAGGCCAAAATTCTCTCTTTCCTTCTCAAAAAATATTCTTATTGCTCTAGTTCTTTAATTATTCAAGCATTTTTAGTCAAGGGACTCGCAGGTTCAATGGGTTCAACAACTTCAATAGGCAGGCTCTCATAAAGGAATAACTTCCAAACACTTAGGCAATTTCAAGGTTGGTTCAACATCAAGGTTAAACCAAAAGGTCCATCGGTAGGCTTCAAACAAATGGAATGAACCATTGAACCCTACTTCAGTAAGGTTCAAAGGTTCAACGAGTTCAAAGGTTCAAAAAGAGTTAAGTGCTCAATGATTTCAAAGAAGTTCAACCGCTTCAAAGAGTTCAACGAGTTCAAAGACTTTGGCAAGTTCTAAAGTTCAATAAGTTTAATGGACTTAAAGAAAAGAAGGCTTTGAAGAGTAAAGGTTAAATGGTTGAACCGTTGAACCTTGAACCAAAATGGTTCAATGAGTTCAAAGGTTCAAGGAGTTCAATAAGATCAAAAGACTTGAACGAAAGAAGACTTCGAAGAAGAAAGATTGAACCATTGAACCTTGAACCAAAAGAGTTTAAAGTTTAAAGGTTCAATGAGTTTAATAAAGTTTGAGAGACTTAGAAGAACAAAGGATTCAAAGAGAAAAGAATGAACCATTAAACCTTGAACCAAAAGGTTCAAAGGTTCAAGGTTCAAAGTGGTTCAAGTGACCAGTGACTAGTGACGTCCCCACGAATGTCAAATTTAGGGTAATAAAATATCTATTGTTTTTCAAATATGGTGTGGACCTAAAAACAAACTTAGCGACCAGCCAAAGAAGAAGCTAAAGGAGCCAATAGAAAGTGAGAAGATAGCTCGAGAGCTCAAATCGCCAAGGACAAGACATGGTGAGGAAAGAGGGAACGATGCAGAAAGACCAAAAATATCTGTGTAGGAGTTATTTCTAGTTGGTGAAATATTCCACCAGGTGGACATCAGAGATCATGAGTACTCAAGGATGTAGCCTATTTTTCTCCATTGAGTAAAGGTGAAGTGGACATCTGTACAAATATCAAGAAGAGGACCAGGCAGCCCATACTTCAAAAGGAGACATTTGAGATGAATTTACATGCCATAGTTAAGGCCAATGACCTATTCTAGAATGGCCCCTTGACAAAACTAAAAATGCATTCAAGGCATTAAATTCAGCATGGGCCATTCCATGAAATAAAGTGCCAAGTTTTTCTTGGCTACTATATATTTTAATCTCTTATTTTATGCAAAGGAGATCTCTCTATTATAGAAGCAAAACCCTGCCCAAATTGAAAGGCATTCCCTGAGACTTTGAGCTCAGATTATTAATCATATTTCTTTATTTGAATGAGAAAACAAGTGACCTTTTAGACTTTGTGCTGGAATATCTTGTGTTATTTAGGAAATTGTTCTTATGTCTATTTCCTAGAAGCATTCTTGTCCATTTAATTAGGAAGGTGTCCTAAAGCTGACTATGGAGAGACTTTATGCTGCCATAATTGTCTTTAGTGTGTTTATTTTCTATTTTTGTTTAAAGGATCTTGGGATGACTTTGTGCCCTCATTATCCTTCATATTTCACTCTTTGGTAGTTGAGGTGGAGACTTTGTGCTAAAACTCATTCTGTTGGTTATTGCACCCTATTACATTTACTTGTCACTATCAAAAAGATTCATGTTGTTTGTTGAACAGCACTTTTGAAAGAAGAGAAGTGCCTTTTATCATTTCACCAAGATTTCTCCTTTGATTTATGAACATCATCTCTAAAAAAAGAGAGATAGATGGTGTTATCCTACCCCTGAGTGTTATTTTCAGCTTATTTATAGTATCTTAATATATAGTGTACCTCATAGTTATAGGGAACCTCCCCTTGATGAGATGAGAGATTTGTCCCCTTTTTATGTGGTAAATCCACATTTTTTAGCTGATAAATCTCCCTATGTTGTGGTTGAAACACTTATTTTTCCCATCAGTTAGCTAGTGATAAAATATTCACCCAATAGTTTTTGGTGACTCTGCTATGGATCGACGAGCATTTCCAGTCCTTTTCCAGTCTATTCAAATTAAAACATTTCATATCATTGGGGAATGATGTGAAGTAGGAAAGAACACTGCCAGCTTCATGCCAATGGTTTTTGGTGACTCTGCTGGGGGTCGATGAGCATTTCCAGTCCTTTTCCAATCTATTCAAATTAAAGCATTTCATATCACTAGGGAATGATGTGAAGTAGGAAAGAACACTGCCAGCTTTACGCTAATAATTTTTTGGTGACTCTATTGGGGAAGAATGAGCAATTTGAAGCCTCAAGCTTCAAATTGAAGTAGGGCTAGTTCTTTTCCATTTTTATTCTACAATCTAGTAGCTCCATGCTATACAAGAAGCCAAAAAGCTTAAGGTGTTGTCAACCCTATTTTTGAGTTGGTGTAGCAAATCAATTTTGATTTTTTTCCTCCATAACCTCACCTTCAAAAAACTAGGAGTCTTCCTCCTTCCAACACTAGGTCACCAATACAAGGCAGAGCTTCTTTTTCCTATACTAGCAGAGCTTTGCCTATACATACTCCACCCAGATTTGTTATTCCTCCTTTCCATAGTCATTTAATGGTAGCTCAAGGCCCTTGGGGTAACTCTTTTGGTCCACTCAATCTAACTCCACATCTACATGAACTGCCTCAGAGTTTTAGGAAGAATTCCCCCAAGTTCTTTGGTAATGGGAGAGTTCATCCTGATGAACATATTACATCCTTTAACATATCCTGTGGTGTAATAGGTTTGGAGTATGAGGATGTGGCAGTCAGGGTATTTGTGGAAACATTACAAAGTGTTATTGCAGACTGGTTTTATCATCTACAAGCCCAGACTTTGACTGACTGGAACACTCTCAAAGCCAAATTCGAAGTAAGGTTCAAGCCTATAGAAGATGTGCATGCCCGATTGGCCCAAATCACATAGATGAAGAAGGAGTCTCATGAACTTATGAGGGACTTCATAGCCAAGTTTGACAAGCTGAGGAACAAGATTCCTACCATTGCTTAGCCAATAGTTGAGAACCTTAAATGTTTTTCATCAATTCTCAGCTTCTAGAAGTGAGTTTTCTACTGAGATGGGCTAGCCACATAGACCTTGTTACTACTCAGGATTTGGCCACTAAGGTGGAAGATGATCTCATCTTGGTGGGGAAGATAAGGAAAGATCTTAACAGAAGTAAATCTTCTTCATCCTCTGAATATCCATCTATAGGCACCACTAATCCAATGTGTAGAAGCTAGCAAATGAGTTTCTATCTCTCAAGAAGCAAATGGTGCAAGGGATGTCTTTGCTCCTTTGTATAGAGATATAGCAAGGAAAACATTTTCCAATCAATCATACTAAGGCAATGCTACTAGGAATCAAGGGCAGCCAAATCACCTTTTTCCCCCACATGGGAAGCTTGCCATTGAAGCACCTCTAACCAATTCAGCAGTTGGATATCTTGAAACAGAATCTGATTTCTCTTTCTAGCCTGAATTGAACCAAGAAAATGATGCTGATCACTTTGCTGAAGACCAAGAAGAATCAGCTAGTTACTCCAACATTGGTTTCCTAAATTACCAGGATGAACCTAGAAGTAAAGGTGAAGCAGTTGATGGATCATACACTGTATTCACCTAGTCTCAGAACTAGTCAACCCAGCAAGTTGATAAGAAAAAAAGCATTCTCAACCAATAATTTCAAATGCTAAGCGGGGAACCACTCTGCCTTTTCAATCAAAGGACCTAGTGATCACTAAAAAGGTAAGTACATCAAGCATTCCTTCATCTTCAACTTCAAATTCGTAGACCAGTACCACCCCTTCTAAAAACTAGAAGGATGAATTGGCTTCCCCTATTCTTAATCCATTTCAGACATTTGATATAATCAACTATGTCAAGAAAACTAAAAATCAAATGTCTAAATTTGAATTCCTACAATCCAACCCTAAACAGTTGGATAAGTTGGTTCAATGTGTAAAGAATAAAACCATCCTTGCAAGACCAGCTATTCCAAAGGTGATTATGTCATGTCCCCTTTTTTAGTAGACATCATCAAAGTTGATGGTTAGCCTATTATGTGACCCTCGTAGGCTGATAAGATGGATAGAGGGTCTAGATGGAGCTTGGCTTGGCTTTGATTAGCAAAATTTCTATAGTTGGTTATCATTCGAGCTCTTTCAGACACATTTTCCTAAGCTCCTATTATTTAGGGACTTTTGACATGTAGCGGAGCACCCTTATTTTGGCATGATCATGTGTGGAATCACTCCCTGGTTCACCAGCTTTAGATGGTTCGAGGATCTAACATGTATTGAGGGAGATATTAATATTTGATTGATTTAATCAAATATTAATTATTTGGTCTAATTTTAATTTAGAAACCCTAATTCTAATTTAAGAAAACCCTAATTAGGGAAAGCATATCTTTTTGAGGGTATAAGGGTTTCTCATGGGAGAGAGTTGAAAGATTATGAATTGATAATTGATATTGATTATTGAAGAATTCTTCTGTGAAGACTAAGCCAAGGGTTCTAGGATTCCATTTGCATTGGAGAATGTCCACTCTTCAGTGTGTGCAATTTAGAGTTGTGAGATATCAGTCGATCTATTGCCAATTTGAGAAATAGCTTCATAAAAAAGTTATCACAGAGGTTTACAGGTTTGAGAGATAACTTCACATAGAAGTTATCACAGGTATTTCAAGTATTTATTTCATTAGGTTTTATTTGAGTAATTGTTCAGAATAAAGATCTTTCGTATTAGGCTATATTTCTTCAGATCTAGAGTATAACATGCAAGCCACATTATTTTCCATTAGCTTTTGTATAGGATCCGTACAGATCTGTACAAATCCATATAGTTCTACATCAGGTTGGAAAGCCACCACGGGAAGCACAGAGACTAACATCGGCAATCCAGTGACCAACATCGGTCGACTCAAAAACTGACATTGGCAGGATATCGATCGACATCGACTGAACCAGGTCGTCAGAGACCAACGTCGGCAGTTTTCAAAGTGTTATACCACTGACAGTGGCAGTATAACCGACCATGGTGACTGTGTTTTCAACACAGCAACTCAAAATAGACCAGATCCAGGGTTTATTTCTAGTTTGCATAAAATTCAAGTTTTTAAGATAGTATTTTAATATTCTTTTATATGTATGATAGAGGACTTCTATTTTAATTATCTGAATGAATAATACGATCATTGATTTGCCAGTTAAGAGATTATATTGTGGTTTATTTATTTATTTGAAAATTATTTTGCAAAAATTGCAATTTGTTCTTATTTCATACAAAAAATTAGAATACACAGAAAGGAAATGCAGAGCTTTTGTCTTTCTATAGTCCCTATTGGTTGGGGATATTACAGTGGTATTAGAGCTTTTGTCTTTCTATAGTCCCTATTGGTTGGGGATATTACAATGGTATCAGAGCTTTTATTTTTCTATAGTCCCTATTGGTTGGGGATATTACAGTGGTATCAGAGCCAAGTTCCTACCATCCTGTTGGGTAGATCAGAACTAAGACCTGCCATCTTGTTGGGTAGATTGGTCATTGAATCAACGAAGTACCCATGATTACTTCAAGTACTCAGAAATAGTGGGACAAGGATATGGAGAAGCTGAAACAAAGTTTGAAGAGGTTAAATGAATTTTTTTCAGACCCCACATTTGAAGACAAATTAACATGAAGTATTGCATCCATTTTTAAAGGGTCCACAACATAAAGCAGGAAGCAAGGAGATAATAGGAGTGTTATTGTTAATCAGAGACCACTACTGACCCATTCCAGGATAGCTGATAGGCCTACACAGCCTACATTTGTTCAAAAGGAACCAGAGGCTCTAGTAGAGGAGGCGATAGGAGAGCCCCTATTTGCTGATACACTTATGGTAGTGAATGAGGAGTGGGAGTTATTATCACTTGAGGTTCAGAAGAGGATGTCTTTTGATTTTTTTGTTAATCTGAGGAGAGAGCACTATAGATCAGTTAGACAGGGTAGCATCACGTCCCATGATTCTCATGAGATAGGAGATGGTGATGATGAGATAGTTTCAGCAACAACCTCTTCAGAGTTAGATGAGGATGAGTCTGATGTTGGCATTTAGAGTGTAGATGTATACTCAGAGGTTAGTACATTGAGTGTTAGTGGTGAGTATGTTCTTGCAGTTGTTGCTGAGGAACATGTTGTTGGAGCTGACACACATGTTTAGGATTTGGGAGTCCCTGGTCTTGATGATTTTGGCATACCAATGGAGTCGAGTCTCTAGATTGATTCTTCTCACACTAATGATAGTGTGGTACAGTTGATCATGCCACCTTTATAGAGGGATCAGTTATGGGATGGATTGGCAACATCTTTTGTAGATGGAATTGGTAGTTGCAAGTTACACAGCCTACAGTATCAACACACCTAGGACAGTTTATCAGAGATTGGATTTGGTGTCAGTGACTCAGGTACCTATGGTTGTCATATTCATAGTGTAGTTGGGTGCGAGTGTCAATTAGAAAAGGACTTGAGTTTTGATAGAGTTGATGTTTTAGTCAGCTTGAGTTCCATAGAGTGGTTTCTTCTATCGACATCTACAGTTGACCTTCAGATAATTTTGTCAGTGATGTCAGTTGTTTGGATGTTGAGTGCAGTTTCTTAGTTGCTAATTTTTTTACTTTTGATGTTGTTGATGATGATGATTTCTTCACAGGGGTTGATTGGTGACATGAGGGATGTTACACAACCTTTTCCTTGGGATCCAAGTAGATTGAGTGGTTTATTGTTTCGTGATTTCTTGGGGGTAAGCAATTTCAGGAGGGGCAGATTGTCATGTCCCCTTTTTTAGTGGACATCATCAGAGTTGATGGTTAGCCTATTATGCGACCCTCGTAGGCTGATAAGATGGATAGAGGGTCTAGATGGAGCTTGGCTTGGCTTTGATTAGCAGAATTTATATATTTGGTTTTCATTCAAGCTCTTTTAGACACATTTGCCTAAGATCCTATTATTTAGGGACTTCTAACATGCAATAGAGAACCCTTATTTTGGCATGATCATGTGCAGAATCACTCCTTGGTTCACCAGATTCAGACGGTTTGAGGATCTGACATGTATTGAGGGAGATATTAATATTTGATTGATTTAATCAAATATTAATTATTTGGTCTAATTTTAATTTAAAACCCCTAATTCTAATTTAAGAAAACCGTAATTAGGGAAAGCATATCTTTTTGAGGGTATAAGGGTTGCTCATGGGAGAGAGTTGAAAGATTATGAATTGATTATTGATATTCATTGTTGAAGAATTCTTTTATGAAGACTGAGCCAAGGGTTTTAGGATTCCATTTGCATTGGAGAACATCCACTCTTTAGTGTGTGTGATTCAGAGGTTGTGAGATATCAGCCGATCTATTGCCAATTTGAGAGATAGCTTCATATAGAAGTTATCACAGAGGTTTACAAGTTTGAGAGATAACTTCACACAAAAGTTATCACAGTTATTTCAGGTATTTATTTCATTAGGTTTTGTTTGAGTAATTTTTCAAAATAAAGATCTTCCGTATTAGGCTATATTTCTTCAGATCTGGAGTATAGCATATAGGCTACACTATTTTCCATTAGCTTTTGTACAGGATCCATACAGATCTATACAAATCCATACAATTCTGTATCAAGCCAAAAAGTCACTATGGGAAGCACAGAGACCGACATCAACAGTCCAGTGACCAACATTGGTTGACTCAAAAACTGACATCGGCAGGATATCGATCGACATAAGCCGAACTAGGTAATCAGAGACTGATGTCAGCAGTTTTCAGAGTGTTATACCACTAACAGCAGTAGTATAACCGACCACGGTGACTGTGTTTTCAACACAACCTGAGACAGACCAGATCTAGGGTTTATTTCCAGTTTGCAAAAAAATTAGGTTTTTAAGATAGTATTTTAATATTATTTTATATGTATGACAGAGGACTTCCATTTTAATTATCTGGACGAATAATATGATCATTGATTTTCCAGTTAAGAGATTATACTATGGTTTATTTATTTATTTAGAAATTATTTTGCAAAAATCGCAATTTGTTCTTATTTCATACAAAAAATTAGAATACATAGAAAGGAAATTCAGAGCTTTTGTCTTTCTATAGTCCCTATTGGTTGGGGATATTACAGTGGTATCAGATCTTTTCTCTTTCTATAGTTCCTATTAGTTGGGGATATTACAATGGTATTAGAGCTTTTATTTTTCTATAGTCCCTATTGGTTGGGGATATTACAGATTCCCACATCCACCTAGAATAACCTTGTCATTACTCCTCTTTCTGCTCTTGGGAAGATAGAACCATTTTATGTCTCCCTGTTGATAAATGATCACCAGCTGAACAATTGCATCATAGACTCAAGTGCATCTGACAACATCATACCTATCAAAGTGGCAGAATCTCTTGGATTCATGTTAACCAAGACCTTTGGGATATGTTTCTCCATGGAGAACAAATAAGTGCCACTACTGGGACAAATCAAGGATGCTCAATTTGTATTTGTGGCATTCTCAGACAAGAGAATCAAGATGACAGTCCTAGTGGTCGATGTCCCAGCCTCATATGGCATTCTTCTTAGGTGAAATTTTTGCAAAGATGCTGGTGGTGAGTTAAAAATGGACCTGTCTAAAACAAGGATCCCAGTCAAAGGTGTCATGCAGAGGCTACTTCCTGAGAAGGAGGAAAAATATATTGTCACCCAAACATCAGCCCTTAAAGCTCAAATTATGTTTGAGTCTTCAGGAAGGGGTAACTTTTTCCTGTCTACAAAGGATGTCCCTATTTCATCTAATGAAGTTCTTGTAGGTGATAATCTAAAAAGTTTAGATAGGATAGTAGGAGAATTGGTAGATCAAATTTTAGGTGTAGAAGGACCCTCCCCTCCAAATGAAGTAAAATTTGAGAAAGGATCAATTTTTGATAATGTCTGGATTCTAGAATTTGATGGTAGCTATTCTTCTACCATTTTTGGAGCTGGGATTGTTCTAATATCTCCTCAAGGAGATATTTTTCAAATTGCATTTTAGTAACACCAACAATACTACTGAATATGAATCTTTGTTACTCAAGTTGAAGGCTACTCAAGACAAAGGTATCAAACTCCTTCATGCAAAAGAAGATGTTGAATTGATGGTTTGTCAGGTGAGGAACTTGTGTCAAACCAAGAACAAAATATTATGCCATTACCATAATCTAATATGGGACTATATTTAAAGTTTTGATGCTTTCAATATATCTATAGTACCTAGAGAGCTTCTGATCCACATCCCTTCTCAGGGATACGTCTCCCTATTGAGGTGATAAGTGCATGTCACATGTCTGACTGGGAATCACCTTGAGTGCTTTGGTGGTTGGCCATATAAGGGTCTAAAAGAGGACCCATATCACTCTAGAGCTTTTAGTGTGATAGCTAGTCTTCTATTGGTATCAGAGCTAGGTCTCAAGGTCGAGACCTGCAGAAGCTAGTGGGCATGATCCACATCCCTTCTCAAGGATACATCTCCCTAATGAGGCAATCAGTGCACACCATGTGTTCAACTAGGAATTACCTCAAGTGATTTGGTGGCTGGCTATATAGGGGTTTGGAAGAGGACCCAGATTACTCTAGAGATTTTGGCATGACAGCCAGTCCTTCTATTGGTATCAGAGCTAGGTCTCATGGTCAAGACCTATAAAAGCTAGTGGGCATGATCCACATCCCTTCTTAGGGATACATCTCCCCACTGAGGTGATCAGTGCATGCCATGTGTCTAACCAAGAATCACCTTGAGTGCTTTGATGGTTGGCCATATAGGGGTCTAGAAGAGGACCCAAATCATTCCAGAGCTTTTGGTGTGATAGCCAATATTCTATTGGTATCAGAGCTAGGTCTTGACCTCAAGACCTAGCTCTAATACCCATAGAAGATTGGTCATCACACCAAAAGCTCTAGAGTGATTTGGGTCCTCTTCTAGACCCCTATATGGCCAACCACTGAAGCACTCGAAGTGATTCCAGGTTAAACATGTGGCATGCACTGATCACCTCAGTGGGGAGATGTATCCCTAAGAAGGGATGTGGATCATGATGATCCACATCCCTTCTTAGGGATACATCTCCCCACTGAGGTGATCAGTGCATGCCACATGTTTGATTGGGAATCACCTCAAGTGCTTTAGTGGCTAGCCATATAGGGGTCTAAAAGAGGACCTAGATCACTCTAGAGCTTTTGGTGTGACGGCCAGTCTTCTTTTGGTATCAGAGCTAGGTCTTAGGGTCGAGACTTGTGGAAGCTAGTGGGCATGATCCACATCCCTTCTCAAGGATACATCTCCCCATTGAGGTGATTAGTGCACACCATGTGTCCAACTAGGAATCACCTTGAGTGCTTCAGTGGCTGGCCATATAGGGGTCTAGAAGAGGACCCAAATCACTCCAAATCTTTTGGCATTACAGCTAGTCCTTCTATTGGTATCAAAGCTAGGTCTCGAGGTTGATACTTGTGGAAGCTGGTGGGCATGATCCACATCCCTTCTCAGGGATATGTCTCCCTGATAAGGTAATCAGTGCATGCCACATGTCCAACTTGGAATTGTCTCAAGTGCTTCAATGGCTGGCCATATAGGGGTCTAAAAGAGGACCTAGATCACTCTAGAACTTTTGGTGTGATGGTCAATATTTTATTGGTATCAGAGCTAGGTCTCAAGGTCAAGACCCATGGAAGCTAGTGGGCATGATCCACATCCCTTCTCAGGGATACATATCCCCACTGAGGTGATCAGTGCATGTCATGTGTCTAATTGGGAATCACCTTGAGTGCTTTGGTAGCTAGCCATATAGGGGTCTAGAAGAGGACCCAGATGACTCTGGAGCTTTTGGCATGACAGCCAGTCCTTCTATTGGTATCAGAGCTAGGTCTCAAGGTTAAGACCCATAAAAGCTAGTGGGCATGATCCACATCCCTTCTCAAGGATACATCTCCCCACTAAGGTGATCAGCACATGCCATGTGTTTGACTAGGAATCACCTCGAGTGCTTCGGTGACTGGCCATATAGGGGTCTAGAAGAGGACCCAAATCACTCCAGAGCTTTCAGCATGATGACTAGTCCTTCTATTGTAGAAGACTAGCTATCACACCAAAAGCTTTAGAGTGATTTAGGTCCTCTTCTAGACCCCTATATGGCCAGCTACCGAAGCACTCAAGGTGATTCCTGATCAAACACATGGCATGCACTGATCACCTCAATGGGGAGACGTATCCCTGAGAAGGGATGTGGATCATGCCCACCATCTTCCATGGGTCTTGACCCTGAGACCTAGCTCTGATACCAAAATAAAAAATTGGCCATCACACCAAAATCTCTAGAGTGATTTGGGTCCTCTTTCAAACCCCTAAATGGCCAGCCACTGAAGCACTCGAGGTGATTCTCAATCAGACATGTGGCATGCATTGATCACCTCAATGAGGAGATGTATCCCTAAGAAGGGAAGTAGATCAACTTCATAGTCATGTAGATTCATTGGCTATCTCTAAAACCCTCATGGTTCCTTACAAAGACTTTGAAGAGCATAGTTACACTATCAAATTGGTATTTTTACCAAGTGTACCTGATAATGCCAACCATTAGCAAGAGTTTGATGCTGATAATTAAATCATGTGCTTCACTAGACCAGAAGAGCAATGAACTATGATAATGGACCATACTACTACATGTCAAAATTAGGTAATGAAACTCTTCTACAAGAGAACAAGGATTTGTGATTTTCAGACTAGAAATCAAGTCTTGTTTTGGGGCAAGAGGAGAAAACTAAAAGGAATGCATAAAAAATTTAATTCTTGGTGGAGAGGTCCATTTTCCAATCATCAATTCTAGGGAGAAAATGGTTTCTTGCTGATATATCAAGACAAAAAGCCATTTTCATTGTCTCATAGTGGGTGGCATCTGAATTACTTCAATCCTTGAAGTATCAGATAAGATTAGCTTGTACATATGTATAATTTTTGTATAGTCTTTAGTTCTATTTGGTGATTTTTATTTTCATTTCTTTTTGGCACCTTTATTTTTTTTGGGTAGCATGACTCCATAGCCCAATGGCACACTTAAAGGCACTAGAGATTCTAGATTCTATTTTTTTACAATTGATGGAAGTTTCCTAACTGGAGCCAGCTATTGTTCCCAAAATCTATCACTCATTTTTGGGGACAACATATCAACTATTTTGGTCTTGCAAGCCAAAATTCTCTCTTCCCTTCTCAAAAAATGTTATGAGTGCTCTAGTTCTTCAATTATTCAAGCATTTTCAGTAAAGGGACTCGTAGGTTCAACGGGTTCAATAGCTTCAACAGGCAGGCTCTCATAAAAGAACAACTTCCAAATACTTGAGTAATTTCAAAGTTGGTTCAACATCGAGGTTCAACCAAAAGGTCCATCAGTAGGCTTCAAATAAATGAAATGAACCATTGAACCATTGAACCCTACTTCAGCAAGGTTTAAAGGTTTAATGAGTTCAAAGGTTTAAAAAGAGTTAAGTGCTCAACGAGTTCAAAGAAGTTCAACCGCTTCGAAGAGTTCAATGAGTTCGAAGACTTTGACAAGTTCTAAATTTTAATAAGTTTGGAAGACTTAAAGAAAATAAGGCTTCAAAGAGTAAAGGTTGAATGGTTGAACTGTTGAACCTTGAACCAAAATAGTTCAACGAGTTCAAAGGTTCAAGGAGTTCAATAAGATCAAAATACTTGAACGAAAGAAGACTTCGAAGAAGAAAGATTGAACCATTGAATTGTTGAACCTTGAACCAAAAGAGTTCAAAGTTTAAAGGTTCAATGAGTTTAATAAAGTTTGAGAGACTTAGAAGAACAAAGGATTCAAAGAGAAAAGAATAAACCATTGAACCTTAAACCAAAAGGTTCAAAGGTTCAAGGTTCAAAGTGGTTCAAGCGACCAACAACCAGTGACATCCCTGCAGACATCAAATTTAGGGTAATAAAATATCTATTGTTTTGCAAATATGGTGCAGACCTAAAAACAAACTCAGTGACCAGCCAAAGAAGAAGCTAAAGGAGCAAGTAGAAAGTGAGAAGATAGCCTGAGATCTCAAATCGCTAAGGAAGGACAAGACATGGTGAGGAAAGAGAGAATGATGTAAAAAGACTAGAAATATCTATGCAAGAGTTATTTCTAGTTGGTGAAATAGTCCACCAGGTGGACATCAGAGAGCATGAGCACTCAAGAATGTGGCTTATTTTTCACCATCAAGTAAGGTGAAGCAGATAGTTCTGCAAATATCAGGAAGAGGACCAGGTGGCCCATACTTCAAAAGGAGACATTTGAGATGAATTGACATGCCATAATTAAGGCTAATGCCCTATTCCAGCATGGCCCCTTGATAGAAATAAAAATGAATTCAAGGCATTGAATGTAGTATGGGCCATCCATGAAATAAAGCACTAAGTCTTTCTTGGCTTCTATATATTGTAATCACTTATTTTATGCAAAGGAGATCTCTTTGTTATAAAAGCAAAACTTTACCAAAATTGAAAGGCATTTCTTGAGACTTTGAGCTCAGATTGTTAATCATATTTCTTTATTTGAATGAGAAAACAAGTGACCTTTCAGACTTTGTGTTGGAATATCTTGTGTTATTTAGGAAATTGTTCTTATGTCTATTTCCTAGAAGCATTCTTGTCCATTTAATTTAACAAGCAGAACTAGTGGAAGTAATCTGGAAGGTGTCCTAAAGTCGACTGTGGAGAGACTTTGTGCTGCCACGATTGTATTTAGTGTGTTTATTTTATATTTCTATTTAAAGGATCTTAGGATGACTTTTTTCCCTCATTTTCCTTTGTATTTCACTCTTTGGTAGTTGAGGTGGAGACTTTGTGCTACACCTCATTCCACTGGTTATTGCACCCTATTACATTTACTTGTCACTACCAGAAAGATTCATGTTGTTTGTTGAATAGCACTTCTAAAAGAAGAGAAGTGCCTTCTGTCATTTCACCAAGATTTCTCCTTTGATTTGTGAACATCATCTTTGAAAAAAGAGAGATGGATGGTGTTATCCTACCCCTGAGTGTTATTTTCAGCTTATTTATAGTATATTAATATATATAGTACCTCATAGTTATAGGGAACCTCCCCTTGATGAGAGGAGAGATTTGACCCCTTTTGATGTGGTAAACCCACACATTTTGGCTGATAAATCTCCCTATGTTGTGGATGAAACACCTATTTTTCCCATCAGTTAGTTGGTGACAAAATATTCACCCAAAAGAATACATAGAAATTAGGAATATAAGAAATATTCCACTCACTTGTGGAGAAAAATAAAATTATTCCCCTGATGGAGCTCATTAGGCCCCCAAAATTTATTCATATGGTCATGTGATAGCCCTGAATGGATCCAGACTTAACACTTCATTATTCAAGGCTTAGAAGAGTATAGAATAAGGTACTCTTTTGCTTAAAAACATGTACTTTTAGTCATAAGGTCTCTCAATAAATTTAGATACTTTTTGTCTAACAATAAAATACACCTAATGGTTGCCCATCCAAGTATCAAGGAGTTTATCTTGAATAAAGACATAAATGAGAAAAGAGTTGATTGGATAATAAAGGTAATGGAGTATGATGTGTAAATAAAACTCACAACATTGATTAGAGGCAAAGGACTTTATGAGCATCTGGCCCAAGACTTAAAAGAGGCTAATACGGTGGTTTTGGTGTCAAATGATGAATAGGTTATATTTGATCATACCTCACCTTCCATCTGGTTTCATGACTTGGTAAGATATCTCCAAGATGGTATTTATTCCTCTCATCTAAGTGCTTCAAAAATAAGACATTTCATATTGTAATCAATTCCATTTCTTCTTGTTGATGGTTTTTTGTTCAAAAAATATCAATGGCATGTTGTTAGGATGTATAGATCCAAGCCAAACATAGAGATTGCTTGAATATTTCCATAATGGACATGGTGGAGGACATTATTCCATAAGTATGGCATCCCTTAAGATCATGAGAGGTGGATATTATTGGCTTAGCATATTTGGTGATTATCATGCATGGGTTAGGAAGTGCAAATAGTGTGTTATGTTTATGGGAAAAGTTCAACTTGTAACCTTGTCCCTCTAACCAATTATGGTGGGCCAACCCTTTTTATAATGGGTATTAGACTTTATTGGTCTCATTAATCCTCCTTCAAGTTTAGGACATAAATAGATACTAAATACTATATATTACTTCACTAGGTAGATAGAAGTAGTATCATTGAAAGAAGTGAATGAATCCAAAGTTCTAGATTTTTATGAAGTTTTGCTTAATATATTTAGAGTTCATTCAACCATTATTTCTGACAATGTTTTGGCCTTTGTGTGTACTAGGATTATCCAATTGTTTTTTCAACATGGTGTCTATCTCAGTACATCATCAAATTACTATCCACAAGGTAATGTTCTTGTTGTGTCCACAAATAAGAACCTATTAAAGATAATAAAAAGGACTATTGAATATAATCATAGGTCATGGTATCTCAAGTTTAAATCAGCACTATGGGCTGATAGGATCACCTATAAAATATAAATATCCAACTCTCCATACATGATGGTATACAATAAGGAAGCAAGGTTACCTATTTCTCTTGAGTTTCCTACTTTTGAACTATTGCATCAACTTGAGTTATTAGAGAAAGAACCAATGGAGATCACATATGTTGAGCTTGTGGAGTTAGAATAATTTTTAAATTAGACCATGTTAGCCATGAAAACCCACCAAGCACAAGTGAAGAGAGCCTTTGATAATAGAGCTTCTTCACAAGGTTTCAAAAAAAGATATTTGGTCCTCAAGTGGGATGAGGATAGAGCTAAACTAGGAAGGCATATAAAGTTTGACACTCTTTGGAGTGGTTCATACACAATATATAGCTAAAAATCTCACAATGCCTTCCAAATTTCAAATATGGATGGCAAGGAGCTTCCTATCCTAATTAATGGGATACATCTGAAACATTGTTATTGAAGAGCTAAGTTCCTTATCCATAATTTTTTTTTTTGTTTTCCTCCAATTATTGTTCTAACACATTAGTTTATTTTTTTTTATCCCAAATAAGTTAATTATTTTCATATTTTCTTTGTTTAGATTATTTTCATCATTTTATGTGTTTCCTTCCTTATTTTGGTGGAATAGTTGTTTTATTTTAAGTCAAAAGCTTTCTTGCAGTCATGGATCAGATTTGTCATTGTGTATGAGTCCAAAAATCATGTCAATGGTTTGTTTCTCAAGCATAGAAGGCATGCTTCCTAGTTGAGTCCCCAGAATGTTGACAATTTTGACCTCACATATCAAATTATCACCCCTACCAATCAAAACTTTGCATATTATGCTAGTTTGTCTTGTGATTCAATGAGTTGGTCTTAAAAATTCCTTAATGTGTTTATTGGGAACTAGACTATCTTAGCATGCCATGTAGGAATAAATAGGTTAGTTTGGTTATGCATTTCATAAATTTAGTTGGTAAGTCAACCAAAGTTAAATAATTACACAAAAATGATGTATCTTGTGCCATGAATATCCCCTGCAAGTTTGGTATCCTAATGTGTTTTTTATCTCAAGATATAAGATTTAAAAAATGATTTCATTGTGTGGGACATGCCCAGAAGCATAAAATTAAGGCCACATGAAATATTTGTTTGGATTAAAAAATACTCAACAAGTTTTAAGTTGAATGCATGGTTACCAAGTAGCACAATCTTAAGATCCAGGATCAAAGATCAATAGCACATGGGTGATCTCACAAAGTCAATAAGTCAATGCAAATCTATGGTTCATGTTTAATCATGTAGATGAAGATCAATAGAGATATTAAGGTCAAAATTTTAGAGGATATTGAGAATGAAAATTAAGGTACCAAGTGTCTTAATTGTGGAAACTTATAATCAAATCGATGGCTCATGTTCAATCATATTATCATATGCATATCAATAATCCATGTTTAATCTAGTAGAATAAAGATCTATAGAGTGTATTCAAACATGTGTATAGGGACCGATTATGTAGATTAAATTCAAAATTCAATGATCCTAGATGGAATGTAAGGTTGCCAAGTGTTAAAATCTAATTTGAGTAGAGATCAAATACATGTAAGGATTCTAAGTGGCATAATCTAGAAAATGATCATAGATCAATGACAATGTTGAAGGTCACAGCCAAGAGACTCTAGAGGAGATCAATGGAGTAAATTTGATTAAATATATATAGGGAATGAGATAGAGACATGTTTCCAAGGTGACTATGGTCAGGTTTTAAAATGAAACAAATAGTGTGGCGAGGAGATGCCATATAGGCAAACACATCAGATCAAAGATTTCACCACCCAGATAGGTAAATGTATAAATGCGAAGATCAAGATATGATTTGGGTTACCGTAATAAACCCTATAGAGTTGTAAGATACCATTAAATCTTGGCTAAACCTCTTAAAATTTCTTAAATGTAAGTTTTACATCTTGTTAATGATTAATAAACCCTAGACTATGGATCTTCATTGTAATTATGGCTATATGAAAACCAAAAGGGGGATTGGTTTTCATCTATAGTGGACCTATGTTCAGGGTTTGGAGTAATGACAGAGCTATGACTATGAAAGGAATGTCATAAGTGACACTAGTGAATGAGTTTAAATGATTATCTAATAATGTAAATAACATGTCAAGGTGAAGCACAATACAACGATCTCATTAAGAAGATGGAGAGTTTGGAGGTTGAGAAAGGTAATTAGAGCATTCAATGAAGTTTCAAATCCTTTGGGGACTTCCCCTTTTGAATGGTTCATGACTCATCATCCCCAATAAGTTCTTGTCTTATATTGTGTTTCTTGGCCAATAAGAGGCCTTGAAATCTATTTAGAGCTAATGAAAGTTAATTTATAGAGGTAGGATTAATATTAATCAATCAAAAATTGGTTGGGCCTCATTTATTGATTTATGTTTACTCATTTTCCTCTCACTCTTCCCCTTTCATATATATCTCTTATTTATCCCCCAATAAAATGAGACTCTTATGCTTTTGGCATGCCTAGGCTATGCCAATTTTGTACTCCAACACCTATTAGACATAATAAAAGATTGAATTCCTCCATTCGCAAGTAGAATTGAAGTGTGTCTTATGAATTCATTGATGTGGCTAAGAGAATGTATGTTTTCCTTTGCCTCTATCTAAGTTTTCTCACTTCATTAAGTGTTTTGTATTTTTGAAAAGTCATTCTAAGTGCCATAGATAGTTTATTGATTGGTTTGGAAGTGGACAACTTCCCTCCCATGCTAGATTCATGTCTAGTTAGTGAATTTTTGTGAAATAATCATGTGAAAAATAATTAAAGAGTGAATGAATTGATATTTGTAGGTTTGAAATTTCCTAATAGTGTGCCTTGTGAAATTATAAGTGTCTAAAACATTGGTGCATCACCTTCTTTTACATGTTTTCATGAATAGTTGTTAATTTCTCTCCCTGTGCCAAGAAAGAGATTAGTTTAGGTGATATATCCAAGGGAACCATCCCTCTCTAGAGGTTTAGCCTCATTATAGGATACCCATAGCCTAAGGTTTTTCCCATTTTATATCTTTGTTGGAGAGAGCCTAAATAACTCTCTCTAAGGGTGCATATTAATGTTATAATAGTATCAGTAAGAGAAGAGCATACACAATAAAATGAAGGTACACACAAAATGTTGGAAAAAGGAAGATAAATTAACTCCAACAAAAACAAATGTTTTAAAATTATTAAATTAAATTAAAAATTAAAATTGGATAAATATTTTTATAAAACTTGAACAAATAAAACCTTAGAAATAAAACAAAAATTGGTTTGTTTAACCCTTTATAAGATTTTCTTTAACTTGTAATGAGACTAGTAATACGAGTGTTCAAGTTGTATCTCTAACTAGACAATAATAAAGATCAATTGAGTTAGAGGTTGAAGATATGATTAATTATCAAATTAATCTCAATGTTATTTCCAAGAGTACCAAAGATAAACTTTCTGCCCCTACAACACAAAAACATTAGAATATAGAGGATGGAAAGGTTCATCAAGTACCTCTTGTTCATGAGAAACCAGTGGTTCAGAAAATGCAGACAAAGGTTAGTGGAGCTCAATTAATTATGTGCATTAGATGAATAATTATAAAATTATCATTATAATTTTGTATTCCCTCTCTATTCCAAGACAAAAATATAAGCTCATTCAAGAGCTTTCAGCTCTTAAGTTTCCTCCAAAACTAGTTGAGAAAGAAGGTGTTATCTTAACTAATTCAGACCAGCCAACTAAAAAACAAGTATAATAGGTACATAAGATGGTAAAGGTTGAAAAAACTGGGTTAAAATCAAACAAAACTCCTCCTTTATACCTCTCTTTAATAGTTTGTGATACTTTAGTTCGAAACTACATGGTGGATAGTGGAGCTAGTAGCACTTTTGTGCTTAAGTAAATTATAGAAAAGCTTGGTCTTGTTGATGAACCAAATAATAAGGTAGTATTAAAAATATATGGATCACCAATAAATATTTAGGCATTATTAAAAATGTAAGGTTGACACTACATGTTTGTCCCAATGTTACCATTCAATAGGATGCAGTTATGGTGGACTTACCTCCCTACTTTGCCATGTGTCTATCAAGGGACTTCACCTCAAAGATTAGAGGATACTTATCATCTAATTGGAAATATTTTATTTTTATATCCATGTATGTAATAAATTTACCAATACATTTTTAACCTATTTCATGTTTTCATTTGGAGCCATATATACCAAGTGTTGTGAACACTAGCTGTGTCATCTTAGATGAGATGCTAGAAACTAGTGGAGTTGAAACTGCACCACCTTTAGATGGAATTCAAGATTTGTTCTTTAATGATTGGGTTTATAACTTGTATTATCATTTTCCTTATAATATAATTTAATAAGTGGGACTTGGTGTTTATATCCTCCATAAGAATGATGCACCAATTCCAGCCATGATGAACGATGATGAGTCTAGTGATGGCCTATGGACATTATACTTCGATGGATTAAGAAAAAATCATACAATCATATGGTTTGGGATTTACTTGAGGATTTTTAGGCTTTCAACATTCAGGCAATACTAAGATATGACAACATACAAATAGGTTCGCTACCATTGGGGCAGAATTTAGTATCCCAACTGGCATACAAAGTGAAAAAATTAAGTCACACATTAAATTGGTTATAAGTCTTTTTATTCTATATAACCATGATAATTGGCAAGTGTTTTAATATGGTAATCAAATTGTCAAGTTTTTGTAAAAAGAAGCTGAATTTTCCTCAAGAAATCAATCAAAGTTCTTGCAATAGTATGGTGATCAGAATGTGCAACTAAAAACACATAATTTTCTCAAGGTATTGGTCACACTTGATAACATATTTAGTGGTGAAGATGAGTTGAGAAAGGAAAGATCATCTTTGTCAACAAAGGAGGAATAATGTGCTAATGTGGAGATTGTAGCTAGTAAGAACTTAAGGCTGGGTAAGGTATGCACTCTTTCACAAAAGGAAACTTTCATTGAATTATTTAAAAGTCTTTTTTATGTGTTCTCATGTAAATATAGTGATATCAAGGTATTTGATTCAACTCTAGCTCAACACACCATTGAATTAGAGGCTAAAACTAAACCAATAAGACAAAGACAAAGGCCTATCAGTCCAAAGCTTGAGCCTTTGATGAGAGTTGAGCTTCATAAGCTCATAGAGTCAGCTATTATATTTCCAATCAAACACTCAACTCAGTTGTTAAACCTTGTCCTAATATGGAAGAAGAATGGTGAGATTAGGCTATGTGTTGACTTTTGAGATTTGAAAAAGGCTTCCTTTAAAGATCACTACCCATTTCAATCTATGGAATAAATTTTACAGTTGGTTTTAGGTTTAGATATGTTTTCTTTATTGGATGGATATAGTAGTTATAATTAGGTTTTGGTTAAGGAAGAAGACTAGTTCAAGATAGACTTCACTACAAAGTGGGGGATATTTTCATATATAAAGATGCCCTTTAGTTTATCCAATGCTAGATAAACCTTTTGGAGAGCCATGGATATGGAATTCCAAGGCCTTCTTAGCAAGTTTATACTTATTTATTTGTATGGCATAATAGTGTTCTCAAAGAGTTAAAGTGAGTACATGGTTCACCTCAAACAAGTGTTTGAAATTTTTAGGCAACTTGGGGTGTCTCTAAACCCCAAAAATTGTGTTTTCTTAGTTCATGAAGGTAATCTCTTTGGGTATGTGATTTCAAAATATGGTTTGAGTATAGATCCTAAAAAGATAGATTAAATTCTTTCACTTTCCTTTCCCAAGCACAAGAAGGTTTTTTAAAGCTTCTTAGGGAAAATCAATTTTATCAAAAGATATATTTCAGATTTTGCCAATTTAGTTAGGCCACTTATAGCCATGCTAAAGAAGAATCAATTTTTTAACCAGTTCAAGGAAGGATTAAAGAGTTTTGAAGAGATCAAGAAGGCCATAGCTAGTGCATAAACCTATATTTTAGAAAATATTTAATTTTTTACACTTATGTTAACGTAGACATCATTTCAGTCATTTTTTATGAAATAAAATCATGAGGCTTTAGAGCATCTAATAGCCTTCATATTAGGAATAAAAACACTTAAATATAGATCTACTATTACCATAAACCAAATATAAAGATATGAAATAACATGCATCATGGAAACATTCCTTAATTCACCATTAATATGAAATCATAAATGAAAGCAAGATAAAAACATAGATAACATAGATCTAATGTGGTTCACCCAGTGTGGGATACATCTACCAATGAAAATTCTCAAATAAATCAGTAATCTAAAACAAGATTACAATGAACTCTCATAGAGATAGAAAAAATCTCTTATAGAAAGTGTTGCACAAAAAGCTTCAATTTCACCTACACCTGCACAATGTTGTATCTCACAAGTTGATAAGCCACACCCTCTAATTAAACCATCAACCTATAAAGGCCACACCATACCCTATATATATAGTAAAATGATAAAAATGCACAAATGGAGGTAAAATATGCAATGCTTATCCAAGATAAGCAATATCCAACATGTGATAACCCTCCTCCACCTCATCAAGCTTATCCAAAATCTCTCCCAAGGAGGAACATGCCATATTCATCTCTGCGCCTTCTAAGGGCACATTTTTCCAAAAACATGTGATCTCAAAAAACTCCACATAACAAGGAAGTTATAACATATTCCAAGAAATAACCAAACTCCCTAAAAATGAGGAAGATAGACCCACTTCTAATAAAAGAGGAAGTCACATGTAAATAAATATCTAACAACTAATTCCACAAAATATAGAATGCATAAAAATTAGGAATACAAGGAATATTCCACTCACATGTGGATAACATAAAAATTACACCCCCCCCACATACATAAAACTCTTTAGGCCCCTAAAATTTACTCATAGGTCACGTGATATCCCCAAAGGGTTCCACACTTAACAATCTCCCACATGGAGACTGTTTCTCCATAACAGAATCTATCACTGCTCCATGACCTCTAAGGCCAACCAAATCTGAACATAATCTCATTTTTTCCAATGTGACCACCTTGGTCATCATATCTATAGGATTATAGCTAGTATGAATCTTCTCTAGCTTCACCAAGTTCTCCTCCAAAGCTATCTTGATGAAGTGATAATGTAACTGAATGTGTTTCATCCTTGACTGGAAAATAGATGTCTAACTATTCTAAGTGTAAATACTCAACTACAACTAAACCAATAATAGTCTTCATAAAAGTTATTTTTACAATAGGAGAGAAAATCTCATTAAAATTAATCCCTATTTTTTAGCAAACCCCTTAACCACCATCCTAGCCTTATATTGTTTTCTCCCTTCATCCTCTTCTTTGATCCTAAAGATCCACTTGTTTGGTAATGCACTCTTTCCCTTGGGTAGCCTAACCAAATCCCATGTTTGGTTCTCCATGAGATATCTATGCTCTTCATCCATGGCATGTTCCCATTTTTAACTTAGCATCTACCTGCATTGCTTCCTCATAACACTCTGGTTCTTCATTGTCAATGAGTAATAAATAATTCAAAGAAGGAAAAAATGATTGGGTACTCTTCTTACCCTAGAATATCTTCTTACCATAGGAGTTTGGGGTCCTTCTATAGAATGTTCCTAAATTATATCCTTGGATAATTTTCCATCCACAATGTCATCCAATATTGTGTATTCTTTTTATTCCTAATCCTGTTCCTACAACTGATCCTTATGCATGACTTTTTCATTAAAGACTACATCTGTAGATTGAAATATTTTCCTATCTTTAATGCTTCATAAATAGAAACCAAAGTGATCCTCACCATAACCAACAAATGTGTGTTTCTTTTATTTAGCCTCTAACTTGGTCCTATCCTCTTTCTTGATGAGAGCAAAAGCCTCACCTTTATAGACTCTAAGTAAATAATAATCAACATTTTTACCAGACCAAGCTTGTTTTGGAATGCCTCCTTCCAAAGGGATAGAAAGTTCTCTATTAATTAGATATACTATCCTACTAAATATTTTTACCCAAAATTTTAAAGGAAACATTGCATGTAACCTCATGTTCCTAACACATTCCATTATTGTTCTATTCATCCATTTAGATACCTCATTCCACTATGGAGTTATTGGAATCATCCTTTGCCTATGGATTTCATTGTTAGAACAATAATTAAAGAAGCATTACTATAATACTCACCTCCATTATTTTATCTAAGACATTTCAACTTGAGACTCATTATATTTATTTTTAATTCATTAAACCCAAACTTTCCTAGTTACATCATCTTTTAAAGTAACATAATAATTGGATCCACTAATAAAAGATACCTGAGCTGGTCTCCATACATCTGAGTGTACCAAATCTAACTTGTGATCTTTATTTATGGGTCCAACCTTTAGGAACTTAACCCACTTTTATTTCTTGTACACATAATTTTCACAAAATTCTAGATCTATCTTTTAATCTAGACAACTTATATTTTAAGATGTGCATGCCCTTATGGCTCATATGATCGAGCTTGCAGTGCCACATAGTTACATTTCCATCTGTAGCAGCTAAATCAATAGAATCAACACTACTATTCAAATATAAAGTACCAACCTTTTTACCTCTTGAGATCACAAGATCACCTTTGTTAACTTTTTAAGAATCTATAGTAAATAATATTGAACATCCCTCACTACCCAATTACCCCACTAAAACCAAATTTTATCTCAACATAGGCACATATCTAACATCCTTAAGGATCCATATGTTCCCATTCTACATTTTAACCTAAACACAAGCTTTCTCCACTATCTCACATGGTTCATCATCACCAAGATAAAAATGTCTTAGATTCTCTTGATCATAATCAATAAAATAATGCCTATGTGGGGTGGCATGAAAAGAAGCCCTTGAATCTAAAACCAAAGACTCAAAAAAACTATACATAGAAATAATTAAGGCATCCTAACATGATTTACCTGATGTCACATTTACCTCATTTGTTTCCTCCTTATTCGCATTCTTATCCCAAAGTGACCAACAATCCTTCTTTGTGTGTCCACTCTTCCCACAATGCTAGCATATCATCTTGGATTTAGATCTAGACTTAGATCTACCTTTTGACTTTCCTCAGCTGCCTTTGATCTTATCATTTTTCCTCCTTCTAGTATAAATGAATAAATCATTACCTAAATATGATTCACCAATGTTTTTCCTTTGCATCTCCTCACTAAGGATCACACCTACAAGATCCTCAAAATTCAATCTTCCCTTGGCAGGGACTGCATTACTCACATTCATAACCAAACTAATGTAACTATCATGCAAAGAACATAATATTATCAAAGATCTAACTTCATAAAACTTAATTTAAATTGAATCAAGTATACTTACAACCATATTAAAATCATTTAAATGATTAGCTATTGAACCATTCTCAAAAAATTTCATGTTAAACAATCTTTTCATAAGAAAAATTTTATTAGAAGTTGAATGTTTCTCATAAAACTTTCAAAGTTTATCCATGAGATATTTTGTGGTTTCCTCATCAAAAATATGAAATGCAATATATGATGAAAGGCATAATTAAATGGCTCCCAATTCCTTCTTATCAAGTAATGACCAATCTACATCACTCATACTTCCAGGCTGTTCTACTTTCCCCTCCAAGGGGAGATGTCACTCCTTCTGATATATTTAATCCTCCATCTAAATTTTCCAAAAACCAAAATGCTTACCATAAAACTTCTTCACTCTAAATCTGATCTCTTCTCCCATAGTTCCCACTCAAGCTAATATCCTTCTTTGATTTACTACTTTAAAAAAAATAACCAATGGCTTTGATACTAGTTCCTAGGAATAAAAACACTTAAATCTAGATCTACTATTACCATAAACCAAATCTAAAGCTATGCAATAACATGCATCATAGAAACTTTTCTTCATTCACCATTAATATGAAAGCATAAATGAGAGAAAGATAAAAACATAGATAATACATATCTAAATGGTTCACCAAATGTGGGCTACATCCACCAATGAAAGTTATCAAATAAATCAATAATCTAAAACAAGATTACAATGAAATATTATAGAGATAGAAAAATATCTTGTATAAAATGTTGCATAAAAATCTTCACTTTCACCTACACCTGCACAATATTTTATCTCATAAGTTTCTAAACCACACCATGTAATTAAACCATCAACCTCTAAAGGCCACACCACATCTTGTATATATAACTAAATGAATAAAATTCACAAAAGGAAGAGAAATGTGCAATGCTCATCCAAGATAATAATTATCCAACATATGACAACCCTCATCCACCTCATCAACCTTATCCAGAATATCTCTCAAGGAGGAACATGCCATATTCATCTCTCCACCTTCTAAGGGCACATTTTCCCAAAAACATGTGATCTCAACAAACTACACATAACAAGGAAGGTATAACATATTCCAAGAAATAACCAATCTCCCTAAAAATGATGAAGATAGACCCACTTCTAATAAAAGAGGAAGTCACATGGAAATAAATATCTAACAACTAATTCCACAAAATATGGAAAATATAGAAATTAAGAATATAGGGAATATTCCACTCATATGTGGAAAACATGAGAATTATGCCCCCCATATCCTTGGATCTCATTAGGCCCCCAAAATTTATTCCTATTCCTATGGTCATGTGATAGCCCCAAAGGGATCCACACTTAACACTTTGTTAGTCAAGGCTTGGAAGAGTATGGAATAAGGTACTCTTTTGCTCAAAAACATGTACTTTTAGTCATAAGGTCTCTCAATAAATTTAGATACTTGTTGTCTAACAATAAAATACACCTAATGGTTTCCCATCCAAGTAACAAGGAGTTTCTCTTGATCAAAGACATAAATGAGAAAAGAGTTGATTGGATAATGAAGGCAATGGAGTATGATGTGTAAATAAATCTCACAACATTGATTAGAGGCAAAGGACTTTGTGAGCATTTGGCCCAAGAATTACAAGAGGCTAATGAGGTGGTTTTGGTGTTAAATGTTGAATAGATTTTAGTTGATCATACCTCACCTTCCATCTAGTTTCATGACTTGGTAAAATATCTCCAAGATGGCATTTATCCCTCTCATCTATTTGATTCCAAAAGAAGACATTTAAAATTGCAATCAATTCCATTTCTTCTTGTTGATGGTTTTTTGTTCAAAAAATTTATCAATGGCATGTTGCTAGGATGTATAGATCCAAGCCAAACATAGAGATTACTTAAATATTTCAATGATGGACATCATAGAGGGAATTGTTCCATAAGGACCATAGCACTTAACATCCTGATATGTGGCTATTATTGGCCTAACATATTTGGTGATTATCATGCATGGTTAAGAAGTGCAAATAGTGTGTTATGTTTATGGGAAAAGTGAAACTTACAACCTTTCCCCTCTAACTATTTACAGTCAACCAACCCTTTATCTAATAGGGATTAGAATTTATTGGTCTCATTAATCCTCCTTCAAGTTTAGGACATAAATAGATACTAACTACTATAGATTACTCACTAGGTGGATAGAAGCAGTAGTATTAAAAAAAGTAAACAAATATAATATTCTAGATTTCTATGAAGGTTTGCTTACTATAATTAGAGTTCCTTCAACCTTTATTTTTGATAATGTTATGGCCTTTATGGGGACTATGATTAGCCAATGGGTTTTTCAACATGGTGTCTATCTCAGCACTTCATCAAATTACTATCCACAAGGTAATGGTCTTATTGAGTCCACAAATAAGAACCTGCTAAAGATCATAAGAAGGACTATTGAAGATAATCAGAGATCACGGTATCTAAAGTTGAAATCAGCACTATGGGCTAATAGGATCACCTACAAAAGATAAATATCCTACTCTCTATATAAGATGTTATATGGTAAAGAAGCAAGGCTACCTATTTCTCTTGAGTTTCCTACTTTAGAATTAATGCATCAACTTGAGTTGTAGAATAAACCAATGGAGATCAGATATGTTGAGCTTATGGAGTTAGAATAATTTTGAAATCAGTCCATGTTAGCCATGAAAACCCACCAAGCACAAGTGTAGAGAGCTTCTTCATGAGGTTTCAAAGAAGGATATTTGGTCCTCAAGTAGGATGAGAATAGAGCTAAACTAGGAAGGCATACAATGTTTGACTCTCTTTGTAGTGGTCCACACATAATCTATAGCTGAAAATACCACAATTCCTTCCAACTTGTAAATATGGATGGCAAGGAGCTTCCTATCCCAATTAATGAGATACATCTCAAACATTGTTATTGAAGAGTTAAGTTCCTTGTCCATAATTTGTTTGTTTAATTTCCTCAAACTATTGTTCTAACACATTAGTTTTTTTTTTTTTTTTTTTTTTTAAAAATCTCAAATAAGTGCTTTATTTTCAAACTTACTTTATTTATATTAGTTTTCCCATTTTATGTGTTTCCTTCCTTGTTTTGGTGGAATAGTTGTTTTATTTTAAGTCAAAAGGTTTTTTGTAGTCATGGATCAAATTTTTCATTGTATATATGTCTAAAAAATATGTAAATGGTTTGGTTCTTAAGCATAGCAGGCATGTTTCCTAGTTGAGTCACCAAAATGTTGACAATTTTGACTGCACAGGTCAAATTATCACCCCTACCATTCAAAACTTTGCATATCATGCTAGTTTGTCTTGTGAGTTAATGAGTTGGTCTTGAAAATTCCTTAATGAGATTATTGGGAACCAGAGTATCTTAACATGTCATGCAAGAATGAATAGGTCATTTTGGTTATGCATTTCATAAGTGTACTTGGGAATTCAACCAAAGTTAAATAATTGCATGAAAATGATGTATCTTGTGCCATGAATATCCCCTGCAAGTTTGGTATCCTGATGTGTTTCTTATCTCAAGATATAAGATTTCAAAGATGATTTAGTTGTGTGGGATGTGCCTAGAAGAATCAAATTAAATCCACAAGAAATAGTTGTTTAGATTCAAAAATCCTCAACAAGTTTTGAGTTCAATGCATGGCTACCAAGTGGCATAATCTCGAGAGCCAGGATCAAAGATCAACAGCACATAGGTGATCTCAAAAAGTCAATAAGTAAATGTAAATATGTGGTGCATATTTAATCATGTAGATGAATATCAATGAAGAGATTAAGGTTAAAATGTCAAAGGATCTTGAGAATGAACATGAAGGTACCCAATGTCTCAATTGTGGCAACTTTTGATCAAATTGATGGCCTACATTCAATCATATTATCAGATAGAGATCAATGATCCATGTTTGACCTAGTAAAATAAAGATCTATTGAGTGTATTCAAACATGTGTATGGGGATTTATGGTGTAGATCAAAGTCAAAAGTCAATTAGCCTAGATGACATGTAAGGTTTCCAAGTGTCAAAATCTCATTTGACTAGAGATCAAAAGCATGTAAGGATTCCAAGTGGCACAATCTAGAAATTGATCAGAGATCAATGGCAATGTTGAATTTCAAATCTAGGAGAATCTCAAGGATATCAATGGAGTAAATTTGATCAAATCTATAGAGGGAACAAGATATATACACGTGCCCAAGGTGACTATGGTTAAGTTTTAAAATGAAACAAATAGTGTGGTGAGGAGATGCCATATGGGCAGACATGTTAGATCAAATATTTCACCACCTAGACAGGTAAATGTATAAATGTGAAGATCAAGATACAATCTAGTTTACCAGAGTAAACCCTACAGAGTTATAGAATACCATTAAATCTTATCTAAACCTCTTAAAATCTCTCAGATGTAAGTTTTATGTCTTATTCATGATCAATAAACTCCAGCCTATGGATCTTCATTGCAATTATGGATATATGAAAAATGATATGAGGATTGGTTTTCATCTATAATGGGCCTATATTTAGGGTTTGGAGTAATGGCAGAGCTATGACTGTGAAAGGAATGTCATAAGGAACATTAGTGAATGAGTTCAAGTGAATATCTAATAACATAAAGAACATATCAAGGTGAAGCATAATACAACAAGATCAATAGGAAGATGGAGAGTTTGGAGGTTGAGAAAGGAAATTGGAGAATTTAATGAAGTTTCAAAGCCTTTAGGGACTTCTCCATTTTGAATGGATCATGACTTGTCACCCCCAACAAGTTCTTATCTTCTATTGTGTTTATTATCCAATAAGAGGGCTTGGAAGTTATTTGGAGCTAATGGAAGTTAATTTATAGAGGCAAGATTAATGTTAATCAATCAAAAAGTGGTTGGGCCTCATTTATTGATTTATGTTTACTCACTCCCCTCTCTCCCTTCCCCTTTCCTATATATCTCTTATTTTTCCCCCAATAAAATGAGACTCTTATGATTTTGGCATGCTTAGGCTTACCAATTTTGTACTCCAACACCTATTTTATCTAATAAAAGATTGAATTCCTCCATTCACAAGTAGAATTAAAGTGTGTCTTATGAATTCATTGATGTGGTTAAGTGAACGTATGTTTTCCTTTGCCTCTATCTGAGTTTTCTCACCTTCATGAAGTGTTTTTTAGTTATGACAGGTCATTCTAAGTGCCATATATAGTTTTTTGATTGGTTTGGAAGTGGACAATTGTCGTCCCATGCTAGATTTATATCTAGTTAGTGCCTTTTTTTGAAATACTCATGTTAAAACTAGTCAAAGAGTGAATGAATTGATATTTTTAAGTTTGAAAGTTCCTAATAGTGTGCCTTGTGAAATTATAAGTGTCCAAAACATTGGTGTATCACCTTCTTTTACATGTTTTCATGAATAGCTGTCAACTTCTCTCCCTTTTTTAAGCAAGAGATTAGTTTAGCTGATGTATCCAAGGGAACCATCCCTCTCTAGAGGTTCAACCTCATTATATGATACCCACAGCCTAAGGTTATTCCCATTTTGTAGCTTAGTTGGAGAGAGCCTAAATAATTCTCTCCAAGGGTACATATTAATGTTATAAAAGTAACATCGAAAGAAAAGCATACGTAATAAAATGAAGGTACACACAAAATTTTGGAAAAAAGAATATAAATTAACTCCAACAAAAATAAATGTTTTCTAATTATTAAATTAAATGAAAAACTAAAATTAGATCAAGCTTGTTAGAAAACTTGAACAAATAAAACATTATAAATAAAATAAAAATTGGTTTTTTTAACCCTTTATAAGATTTTATTTGACTTGAGACATGTAATCAAACTATTATAAGTTCTATTGGGATAAAAATCAAATACAACCTAAAAAAAGTTAGAAAAACATAATGGAAAACATTAAAAAAAAAACAAGTCTCTAAAATGATTTTACAGATGCATGGTCAGAGCAAACTATAAAATTATTAGCTATCAGAAACCATAAAATCAAAAGAAAAATATTAAAAAAAATAGAAAAAAAAATTAGTTACTTTCAATGATTTCACTAATATTTTTATCTATTTCACTACTCTGTTGCATAATTTTGTTGATGATGCTTACACTTTCATTACTATAAAAATGATTTCACCAATTATGTCTACAATTTCACTAATGATGTGCTCAATTTAATTAATTATAAGAAAATAAAAAATAAATAAAACTATTTTGAGATTAGGTTAAGTGATTTCACTGATAAACAGAATGATTTCCCTAATGAGATAGAAGATGAAAAACAAAGGAAAAGAGGAAAAATAGAGTTAGAAAACCAAAATAGAAGGTTGTTTACAAAATGCATTGAAAAAGATAACTCCAAAGAAGATAAAAATAGAGAATTATAAAATAGAGAGCTCTTAATAACAATTTCATAGTTAGGTTACATGATTTCACTTTTAATTGATACTATTTCACTTTTGGCTAAAAGTAACACATAATAAGAAAATAGAGTAATTTCATAGTTAGGTTTGATGATTTCACTGCTAATTGCTACAATTTCACTGCTATGTATGATGGTTTTTCTATAAAATACTTTAATTTCATAGTTTGAAAGAAACACATAAAATTAAAAAGATAATACAAACCATAAAAGAAACATAAAAGTGTTAGAAGCAACAAATCTACTAAGATACACTTAAAAATCAACAAATAATGATTTATCTATGGTATACTAAAATTTCATTTTTGAAGTTTACAAATTTTTTATTACACATATAGTATGTTTAACAAGCTTGAAAACACTAGAAAAGAACCTATAGCTACAAACAAACACTTTCAAGATCAAGATTAAATGTAAGTTTACAAGAAAAACTATAAAAACCAACTAAAATGAGTTCTTAAATGTACTTATAATTCTTAAGATATGTAAATATGAGGGAAGTTTCCACCAAGCATGCCAAAATGTGTGAAGGAAATATATAATATAACTAAATCTAAGATAAAAATTATCAAATGAAATATAATCTAAAGTCAATCAACCTAAGGATAGCGCTATAAATGTAAGGAAATTAAAATAAAAACTTACACAATTAAATTACTGTGAGCCTTCTCCATTATGATTCAAATTAGATTTCTCTCTAAATTTGGTTGCTCAATCTTTTCCAATGTAAGATAAATTAGGCAGTGTTTTGATATAAAAATGATCTTTAGATGGCTTTGGTCTACTTGGGATTTTCTTAATAATTTAATGGTACTTTGTTATCACAAGTAAATATGGTTGAGAGTGATGGATTGCACATTTATTTATAGGCTTTTGGGAGATTGATTGAATGATGGAGGATTATTTAAATATTTTTAATTATTCAAATAATCAATAGTGGATAATTAGTTCTTATCCATGAGGATGATGACTATTTCTATAAGTTGAGAAGAAAGGAGAGTTGGTTGAGTAAGTCATCAAGAAAGGGTAAAATTAGTTGAAAGGTTCCAAGGTGACTCACCAGGTGGTTGAGGAAGTTGAGGAATGTGGTTGGATGATTCATGATATAATCATGAAGGATGTCTAGGTGAGGTGGAAAATAAAGATTTATTAAATAAATTTGGATAAAAGGTGTGTATAATTTATTAATTAAGAATTATTTAATTATTTAAATTTTGGATGGAAATGATGTTAATTTGAATTCAAATTTGGGGAATAAGAAGAGTTAGAATTTCAAAGTTAATTTTGATACTAAATGGTAAAATTTAGATGTCTACACCAACATACATTGATAATCCATGGTACTAGTGTGTGTCACACACCCTATACTATTCTATCCCCATGCATACATATGTGGATGGTCCCATCCAGCCAGAGACATTACCCTTAGTTAAATCACTACTACATGCTCATATTCCCAATAATGAAGCAATGGTCATATAACCAAGTCCACCATCATATCCATATAAAAAATGGCTAACATCATTTGACCCCATAGGTACCTAGTGTAGTGTTCCTCAATGTTATGAATAGTGTCCACCATCCTATATGAAATAGAAACTCCTTCATTTTCCATAATGATGAATGCACCTAATATTCTATACAAAAAATTTCACAACTACGGAACACTTGTAACTAAAATATCTAATAAATAATTAGTGGTCTCTCTAGTAAAATACCTTCTCCCTCTATCATGCCCTATCATATATATATATATATGGGCATCAACAAAACTAAATAAAATCTCTACTTGAAAGCCCATTATAAATAATCTTATTATGTGTCACACATCCTCAAATGTGATCATCATCTCCCCTATGGGTAACCATAATGCACATGTGTCTGAATTCCATCATTCATGTTAAAACCTCTCTAGGTTTGATTATGGGAAAGCATGTAATTTTTTTAAGATAATTAAATTTTGATGTATACAAATGGATCCTAACATCAGGCTACAACTCACACACTATATGGAATGGAATGTAATATGCTAAAATTAATACTATAATAATAATAAATGCCAATAAGTCCATTGATTAAGTATGATAATTCTCATATTACTACCTCATACGAGGAGTACATAGTGCATGAATTTTAAGTAGATGTTGTAGATACAATATACCAATAATTATTATTTTAAAATGAATCAAATATAAAATACATTATTTTATCCATAACTGAATACTATAGCCATTATTATGTGTAATAAAAAATGATGAATATATAATTGTTAACAGATAACATTTTTCATACAATAACAATATAATGGAGCTTTATACAATAACTCAGTAATTTATACAATAGCCATGAGTAATAACATAATTATTTGGATGTAGTTGTAGAGAGGGAAAGCAGCATCTATGTGTTTTTCCTCCAACCATAGATTGACGGTCCCCTACACACCTCCCCACTAGGAGTGGCCCTTCCCTTCACATAGGGGTAGATAATGACAATGCGAACATAGAGGACTCATCTAGAATAGTTTACATATTATCACTATCATATGAAATATTCATACAAACCATGAAAAACATATTCTATCTAATATGACTTGACACATGCATCAAAACTACATAGTGCAATAAATAGACAATATATACAACTATAAAATTACTTTGGCCAAAACATTTATTATAGTTTGGACTTAAAATGAAGTTGTCTTGTTTACTAGAACCATACTTTCTACTAAGTACATAAAATCCCTATCCTTCATGCTAACCAATGACAAGTGATATTTGGAAAGGGTCTCTTGTCCATTAGTATCCATCCCTTAGTGTGAGGGATAATTGAATTACATTAAAATAAATATAGATATTTCATATAAGGTTTTTACAACTATAAAATAATAGAAAATAGTTTCAACTTCATGTATATTTATATATATTAAAAATAACATTCTTAACTCATAATAATAACTATGAAATAATCATAATGTTGTCTCATTTGAATAACATCCAGATTTGGTTGCCATACACAGTTGGCCATATAACTGTACTTCATTCACACATTATTAATAACATATGTAATCAGTTTCATAATTATCTAAATTTCAATTCATTTGGTTTGAAAGAGTACAACTATATATGATAATCAAGATTCACTCTTCACAAGTCAATGGATCAAACAAAACATGCCATTGTTTTATTTCATTTCTAGTACATAATCATAATCCACTTTGATCAAATCAAAGAACAATACCAATTTCACACCATACAAAATATA